>JAUCMX010000002.1:27236129-27241129 GCA_033459395.1 Hemibagrus guttatus
CCTCCATTTCACACACAATATCATGGTAAAGCACAGAACTGGTTTCTTCTTAGCCCAAATCTTCCTTTCAGGCCTGAATATGTTAGTTTTTCCTGGCACTAGCAGCTAAGGGAGCCACCAGTTTAGTATCACCCAAAGAATATGCTTAATTGGGCTCTCTCTTGTCGGAAGAAAACCTTTATGCTCTGTTTTAAGTTTTATAATTTTATAATTTTAAAATAGCAATGCTTTGCCTAAACAGTAGTGTTTATATATCAAAGTTATTTAGCGTAGAATAGTAGCAGGCTTTCACTAATGTAAAATTATGATAATCATGCATAATCATTAATATTAGTGTAATAACATAGCACATCATGTGAGCAACGTACAAAAACAAAAAAAGGGAAATGAAACACTTAAAGGCTCAAGGCCCAGACAGTGTGGGGGCCAGGCAAGGTTACTGTCTGTGATAAAACAATAATAGTGCAATAACAATATAATGGAAAGCTTACGCATTGTCTAGTTAAACAGAGAAGTGCAGCTAACTAAAAAGGTCAATGTCAAGGAGACCTAGACTTACCCAGACATGAAGGGTCACAGTTAAGGGACGTGAGCGCTTTATGCAAGCACCATTTTGAAAGTATAAATACTGGGGAACTTTTGAAACGCAAGAGATCGTTTTTTTATGGTAGATCATTCTTGTGAGCTACCCTCTGCCCTCTTCAGAAATGCATGTGATTAATTAACGGTCTTCTTCTTCTTTCGGCTTTTCCCTTCAGGGGTCTCCACAGCGAATCATCTCTCTCCACCTATCCCTATCTTCTGCATCCTCAACCCTTGCACCCACTAGCTTCATATCCTCATTAATTACATCCATATACCTCCTCTTTGGCCTTCCTCTTTGCCTCCTGCCTGGCAGCTCCATGTCCAACATTCTCCTACCAATATACTCACTCTCCCTCCTCTGAACATGTCCAAACCATCTTAATCTGGCATGTGATTAATTAACGGTATATCTGAATAAAGAAACCTACCTGCGTCTTCTCATCTGCTGACTGACCTCTCATTATTGTGACTAAGTTTTGATAGTTTTCTGAATTTCATTGGATAGTTTACTGAGTTAATTGATCATGGAAAACTAAGGGGAAATAGACACAAACTTAGCTTTCACCCTGCGATATGTTATATCTTATATGATACAAGTTCCGACATATTTATTGGCGTCACGAACAGGATCTGGCGTGAAAGGCTGAATTAGTGTATATTATATATTATCTCTAACAGACTTGTATATACTACACACACATTGCACACATATGAACTTTTTTCTATTTATTCTTCAAATACTGTAGTGCAGTGAATAAAGAGAAAGTTTGTACATCATATTCTACATTATAAAATATAATATAATTCATATTTATGTAAAATATGATGTACAACCTTTCTCTTTATTGACTGCACTACAGTATTTGTATTGTAACAAAATCAGAAATACTGCAATTTGCTTCATCATATTTTCTATATCTTCAATAGATATATATCCCCAACCCATTGATATTTACAAACAAAATCATTCCAAAGCTCATTTACTAAAATATGGACTAAGAGCAGGACACCTGGGTAGGCTTTCACCAGAAATTGCAATTAGATGCGTCAGGAAATGATTATTATTTGGTTTTCTAATGTTTCTAGTTCTTCTAATATTTTCACTACATTTCAATACGGTTAGTGCAGAACTGCATGGAATTTGCCATTGGTCTGTTTTGAATGTGTTTTTAACAAAAAGCATAAAGTTAATATACAGTGTTTTGTGGGTACTGAAATGTGAATGACTAAAAGACTTCATAGATTCTGGAAGATCATGCATCACCGAATCCATTTTGCATGAAAGCAATGAAAAATGATTCATAGTTTATTCTGTTTAGACTTCAGTTTTTTTGCCAACTGTACGAACAGTTTTGACTTTAGACTTTCTTATAACAGCGTTTATTACTTAGAGGTTGGCACACCATACTATTTTATATCTGTTTATAGTTATATCTGTATATACTATTATCTCTTTATAGTTATATTTCATGTTGTGGAATGTCCATGAAACAAGTTTGCTCCTGTTATCACTTGTGTTATAACAGCTATAAACATTCGAGTGAAGTTAAAGATGGCAGCTTGTTCTATCTATCTATCCATCCATCCATCCATCCATCCATCCATCCATATTTCCATCTATCTATCTATCTATCTATCTATCTATCTATCTATCTATCTATCTATCTATCCATCCATCCATATTTCCATCTTTCTATATTTCCATCCATCCATCCATCCATATTTCTATCTATCTATCTATCTATCTATCTATCTATCTATCTATCTATCTATCTATCTATCTATCTATCTATCCATCCATATTTCCATCTTTCTATATTTCCATCCATCCATCCATATTTCTATCTATCTATCTATCTATCTATCTATCTATCTATCTATCTATCTATCTATCTATCTATCTATCTATCTATCTATCTATCTATCTATCTCCATCCATCCATCCAACTATACATCCATCCAGCTTTCTATCTATCTATCTATCTATCTATCTATCTATCTATCTATCTATCTATCTATCTATCTATCCATCATCCATCCATCCATCCATCCATCCATATTTCCATCTATCTATCTATATTCATCCATCCAACTATACATCCATCCAACTATACATCCATCCAGCTTTCTATCTATCTATCTATCTATCTATCTATCTATCCATCCATCCATCCATCCATCCATCCATCCATCCATCCAGCTTTCTATCTATCTATCTATCTATCTATCTATCTATCTATCTATCTATCTATCTATCTATCTATCTATCTATCTATCTATCTATCCATCCATCCATCCATCCATCCATCCATCCATCCATCCAACTATACATCCATCCATCCAGCTTTCTATCTATCTATCTATCCATCCATCCATCCATCCATCCATCATTGTTCTTATGGTGACCAAAAATATGAGATGTGACCACTTTTTGAAAACTGTCCTTGACTAATTCAAAGAGCAATCACACGAAGTTGTTGTGTTGTTGTTAATGAGTTCTTGTGTTTTAAATACAGAAAATGTAAAGAACGCCCACCAGAGGGCGCTAACCAACGCACTTAGAGATAAAGACCGCAAGCAAAACAACTCAGCTGTGAAGGAAGCACTTGGGGTGAGTTTGGGTGAATGTGTGTGTGTGTGTGTGTGTGTGTGTATTTCCTACCTTTTTCATTCTTGAACGTGACTCTGACGAACCCGTCATCTTTCTCATTTCTGCTCTTAGGGCCCAGGCCTGTGAGTTAGAGAAGATATCTATAAAATATATGCGCTGAATACATCAAGGTCTGAACACAGGTCAATTCAGTGATTTTAAGATAATTCTAATCATACCAGCTTACATAATGAAGTATTAGAAATATAATATTAACATTCAGGATTTGATTCAAGCTGACTCTCCGAATATTTTGAACAGAATTTGAATGAGAATAAAATTCTGACTGTAAAGAAGCCATTTTTTTTTTCCGGAAAAAAAACAAAACTGTTATGAACAGAGATTTAATATATGTTTGAATTTTATTTTATACTTTTAAGTTTTTACACTTCTGTAAAGCTGCTTTGAGACAATGTCCATTGTTTAAAGCGCTATGTAATTGAATTGAATTAATAATGTAAACAAAATGTGCTGCATGCAAAGACATGCTTCTAGTCTGATTGGAGTCTCTAAATTGCCCGTAGTGTGTGATTGCATGAGTGTGTGTGTAAAGCTGCTTTGAGACAATGTCCATCGTTTAAAGCGCTATTGAATTGAATTAATAATGTAAACAAACTGTGCTGCATGTTCAATGTAGCTAAAAAATAAATATAGAAATGCATTTAGAAATTGCTCCAATCCATACCGCCTAGATCACATGGGCTGGCACTCCGTCCAGGGTGTATCCTGTCTTGATGCCCGATGACGCCTGAGATAGGCACAGGCTCCCCGTGACCCGAGAATAGATCGGATAAGCGGTACAGACAATGGAACTATGTGATCTGGGGAAATTGTTTATTTAAACATAATGAGCTCTGTAGCTGAAATAGAGCTCCAAAGTCGGTTAAAATGACCGGTGGCTTTTATAAATCTACTGTTTTTCTGGACAATGTTTTTCTATGTGGTCCTGGAACAATGTAATGCTATCAAGCTCTCAGACTTCACGAGCGCAGATCTCACAGGCTCTCCGCTTAAGAACCTGATCATGTCTGATCTAGTAAGCGCCGTTGTAAGCACCCAAGTGTTTGATGCTTGATTGGAATAAACCTGCACTCACACACCGGTTATTTGTGGATAACTCTCCTGCTTTAACTTGTTTATGTTATGTTAATGTGTTGTGCAGATTGGGACGTCTGGTGTTCAAATGGTGCAACTGCATTACATGCAGATTTCCACAATGCATCATGATGCTTCCTGTTACAGTGCAACAGTCATTATACGGTTACATCAAGTAACCCTATAACTGTACCTAATACAATAATCAGGACTTTATTCACCATACTCTACATCGACCAGGCATAACATTATGACCACCTGCCTAATATTGTGTATAATATGTCTAACCCTATACTAGTCTGTATAATATTATATTATTGTCACAATGTCTTTGACTTTATTTTTAAAGCTGAAATGTCTGAGCACATGCAGCACTGAAAAACCGAAAAATAAAAATATCTTCAGAATAAAACTCTAGACAGTGAATACAGCACAAGACAATCTAGACACTGAATCTGTGAAGCAACAGCACTGTCTGTGTGTATACTCTGTGTGTGTGTGTGTGTGTGTGTGTGTGTGTGTGTGTGTGTGTGTGAATGCTGTGTCTATGTTGTGTGTATATGCAGTGTGTTGTGTGTGTATGCCTTGTGTGTGTGTGTGTCTCTCTGTGTGTATGCAGTGTGTTGTGTGTGTGTTTGCCTGTGTGTATGCAGTGTGTTCTGTGTGTGTG
>JAUCMX010000002.1:27243629-27251129 GCA_033459395.1 Hemibagrus guttatus
CAGAGGAGCCATAACTCTCAGCAGAAAAGCTGGAAAGAGGCTTATTTGCTGCATGTTATGGCTGTCAAATTCTATTAAACATTGCACCAAATCTTAATCACCTGCATGAACTATAATAATATGAGTCTATAATCTTATACTGGACAAGTGTAAGGATTTGAGCGAGTCTGACAAGGGCCAAATTGTGATGGCTAGACGACTGGATCAGAGCATCTCCAAAACTGCAGCTTTTGTGGGGTGTTCCCGGTCTGCAGTGGTCAGTATCTATCAAAAGTGGTCCAAGGAAGGAACAGTGGTGAACCCGTGACAGGGTCATGGGCGGCTAAGGCTTATCGATGCACGTGGGGAGCGAAGGCTGGCCCGTGTGATCCGATCCAACAGACGAGCTACTGTTGCTCAGATTGCTGAAGAAGTTAATGCTGGTTCTGATAGAAAGGTGTCAGAATACACAGTGCATGACGGGTCAGGGCCGTTTCGCCAGCAAAAGGGGGACCTACACAATATTAGGCAGGTGGTCATAATGTTATGCCTGTTATATCAGTGTATGTCACCTGTTTGAGCAAAATAAAATCCAAAGGAATCTGTATGATGATTTTATCATTTACATTTTCTTGTTACTGCACTTGTTTTTGCACAAGTTATACTCACTATATATGCTCACTACATAGGGTCCATCATACTGGAATTGTAGAACCTGGACACCTTTTTTGTCTGTAGCTGAATTAAGACAACTAATTGTTATATAGCTGAATGAATTGTGATTACATGTTACATGTGATTACAAGGTACATGTCATTTTATTTTGTTAAAAACACCAACAACATTGTTTATGGCATGCATGTCTTTAGTGTTCATTCCCTAACCTCAAACTACAAGCATCACATAACCAAAAGGTTAAGAACAACATGTTTTATAGTGTTATATTGAGTCATTTGAAGTAGAATGTAGGCTTTTCAACATTTGAATGTATATTCTTGTGCTTTGAATACATAAACAATATAAAACACGGCTAGCACATTTATTTGATGCTCACAGGTTTGCAGGACATGAATTATATTCCCCACAGATCCCAAATCTGTATACATTTATTAATTCTTTTGTCAGGATTGTTTGAGGCTTGGCTCAGGCGCCGTGATTTACTGCAGTGAAGCAAGCTGCTGCTTTGTCTCGGACTTGTTGCTATGGTGCAGTGCTTCCTACACACATGTTCAGAGTAATGCTCCCTAGCTCATAAATCAGGATATCGTATATACTGGTAAGAACCCTGGCTCACTACACTACTTCACTACAAGGGACAATGATGACTCAATTTCCAGCAAATTTGCACTGTAAAATCCCAAACATTTCAAATGATTGAAGTTGAAGTGATTGAAAGGTTTAGGATCGAAAGGAATTTTTTTAAATTAAACCAATAAGCACTTGTTCGACTCAAACAAACCCTTATAAAGTAGTAGTAGTTGCTTCGGGCTGCTCCCTGTTCGGGGTCGCCACAGCAGACCAACTGGTCCGCACAACAACTTGGCACAGGTTTTATACCAGATGCCTGACGCAACCCTCCCATTTTTCCGGGCTTGGGACCGGCACTGCATCCAGTGGCTGGGGTTTTGGCATTGGCTGGGAATCCAATGCGGGCCTTCCGCATGGTAGGTGAGAAACCTACCACTGAGCCACCAAAACAAACCCTTATAAAGAACGTCAAATAAAGTTAAACTCGCTCGTGAAAGTAATCATCTGAGAGCTACAACATCAAGTTGACTGAAATGCTCCAGAAAATATGACATCATTCCCAGTAATGCACTATAGTGAGTATGATGAAGATTTTTCCTGGGGTTTCTTTTTTGCGGTGCATTATGAGTTTTTAGACCACAAATGTTCCAGTGTACTGGGAAGATTTTGCGATATCTAACTCACTGATCAGAGTCCTGACTAATGACCTAGGCAGCTGATTGAGACACCGGCATTTTGTGGCCAGAGGCGAAAATTCAGGAACAAATCCATGGCTATTTTCTGTTTGTAATTATCAAAGTTATAAGTCAGCGGACTGTAACATACCTTAAACAACGAGTAAAGCTCCTCCAGCTCATCTATGCTGAACTCCGTCTCTGTTACTATAGTGCGAACCTGCAGCAGAGGAAGGAAATGAGGAGGTGAGAGAAAAGGAAGGGGAAAAGTTAGAGGATATGTATGTCAATTCATGTAAAATGGATATGTATAATGTAAAATGTATCATGTACAGGAAACAGAGGCATTGAAAACATTCCTAAATATTCTCTGGTATATAAGTCCAAGCACTTACCACATTACGCTTAGTCGTGTCCTCTATAGTCTGAATGACCCTCAGCCTCTGCTTGAAGCGCATCTGTTCGATCACGTCCGCCCGAATAGAACCGAATTTCTGCACACAGTACAAGATAATGTCATTTAATCAACTGAAAAATGGCTCTTGTAAAAAAAAAAAAAAAAAAAAAGCCAGACAGAGCAAGCAAAATGGTTCAAAAATAACAGACAAATAGACAATTTCATACCTCATAGGATGTGCGCACCAGTTTAAAGATGTCCACCTCAGGATGAGGCTCTCCATCATCAGTGAGGAGAGAGTGCAGGTGTGGGATTGGGGGCAGTGTGCTGTCTTTATTGGTAACACTGTCTAGATACCTACACACACATACACACACACACACACACAGTTAACATGGTATAATGATGTAAGTATTTTTATTTCTTTTACACCACAGCAATGTGTCAGCTACATTTTTTTTTTTATTACATTTTCTGTAACCTGTATCCTACACAGGGTTAAGGGGAACCTGTAAGGTCTCCTTACCAAAAACTTTATTTAAAAACAAAACAAAACACTTTTATCTTATAAGCCCCTATATAAGTTGTTTAGAATTTGATTTAGACTTGATAATAAATTACTCTATGCAATGATTAAACAAAGGTTATTAGACAACATTTAAAAGCACAAAAAATATTTTCCTCCATAGTGAGATATTCAGATTTTTATGATTTAGAAATGCTTCCAGTTCAACATATCCTATCCATATCATGTTACGTGGCCCATATTTGCATATTGGAACCCGATTGGCTCTTATATTTTATGACATAATAAGGCTTGTTGGTTCAACACGTAATCAGATATTCCAGTTTCTTTTTCCTGTTTTTCTTAAAAAACAACACTATTTTTTAGACCTGGACTAGTCTCAGTTACTGTCACAAAGAAATAATTCTAAAAAAATTATTTCATGTAGCTGAGATTGACTTTAAAACCATCATATATCGGCTAGTTTAACCGCCTTAGCAACACCACCAGATTCTCTTTTGCTACCCAAATGCTTTAACGTCTCTCTCTCTGACCTGCCGAGCACCGTCATGGCTTCTCCGTCATCCTTGCAGTTGAGCAGCTGGTGGATGTTGGCATCAAGCACAGACAGCGCCAGCTGAAAGATGAGCTTAATGCCCTCGTAAAAGAAACAGTCAACCACGACCACGGCGCTCTCGAAGGGCATGACGGACAGGAAGAGGGTGAGGAACCAGGACAGAGAGATGGTGGAGATCACACCCAGCTCCTGCATGCAATCGTACAGCTGAGGAACGTGCACGCGGGCCAACTCCTCAAACACACCCTGATCCACCAATGCACCTGTGTGTGAGACAGAGCATACACACATCCACAACCCACATGCATAAAGAGGAGATTAGATTAATTATTTTTTTATCCAGAGAAAATAATAATAGAAATTAAGAGACATAATAATGATGGAAGGACAATAAAAATATTGCATAACAGGAAATACTTAGTACTCAATGGCAATCTAGAATACAAGTGTACATTTTGTGACACAACGCAAAGTAAACATCAACAAATATTTCTAATATTAATTGTTAAAATGAATGAAACACAAGAAGAGATTGTGAAGATCAAGCAATCATACATGGAGCCTAGTTTAGGAATCCTGCAAGGAATGCTTATTGCTGGTGTGTGTGTGTCATGACTGTGTGTCAATAATCATGACTGACCCACGACTCTGGTGTTATAGTAGTCTGGGAGCATCCTCTCACACAGCGCCACCAACAGCCAGAAAGCCTCCTCCTCTTTAGCATAGAGCAGCAACACCGACGTCACAATGTTCATCGCCTGAACAGAAACAACACATAATAATGTCATCCATCCACCCATCCACCAACACACCCATCCATCCATCCACCCGTCCATCCACACATCAAACCACACACCCATCCTACAACCCACACACCCATCCATCCACCCATCAACCCACACACCCATCCATCAACCCACACACACATCCATCCATCCATCCACCCATCCATCCATCCACCCATCAACCCATCAACCCACACACACATCCATCCATCCATCCACCCATCCATCCATCCACCCATCCATCAACCCATCAACCCACACACCCATCCATCAACCCATCAACCCACACACCCATCCATCAACCCACACACACATCCATCCATCCATCCACCCATCAACCCACACACCCATCCATCAACCCACACACCCATCCATCAACCCATCAACCCACACACCCATCCATCAACCCACACACACATCCATCCATCCATCCATCCACCCATCAACCCACCCATCCATCCATCCACCCATCAACCCACACACCCATCCATCAACCCATCAACCCACACACCCATCCATCCATCCATCCACCCATCAACCCATCCATCCATCCACCCATCAACCCACACCCATCCATCAACCAACACACCCATCCATCCATCCATCCATCAACCCACACACCCATCCATCAACCCACACACCCATCCATCCATCCATCCACCCACCCATCAACCCACCCATCCATCCATCCACCCATCAACCCACACACCCATCCATCAACCCATCAACCCACACACACATCCATCCATCCATCCACCCATCAACCCACACACCCATCCATCCATCCATCCATCCATCCATCCACCCATCAACCCACACCCATCCATCAACCAACACACCCATCCATCCATCCATCCATCAACCCACACACCCATCCATCAACCCACACACCCATCCATCCATCCACCCATCAACCCACCCATCCATCCATCCACCCATCAACCCACATGCCCATCCATCAACCCACACACCATCCATCCATCCATCCACCCATTAACCCACCCATCCATCCATCCACCCATCAACCCACCCATCCATCCATCCATCCATGCATCCATCCATCCACCCATCCATCCATAAACCCACACACCCATCCATCCATCCATCCATCCATCCATCCACCATCCACCCATCTGTCTGTATATCCATCCATCCATCCATAAACCCACACACCCATCCATCCATCCATCCATCCACCAATCCACCCATCCCTCTGTCTATCCATCCATCCATCCATAAACCCACACACCCATCCATCCATCCATTCATCCATCCATCTGTCTATCCATCCATTCATCCATCCAATCCATCCATCCATAAACCCACCCACCCACCCACCCATCCATCCATCCATCCATAAACCCACCCACCCACCCACCCATCCATCCATCCATCCATCCATCCATCCATCCACCAATCCATCCATCTATTCATCCATCTATCCATCCATCTATCCATCCTTCCATCTTCAGCAAACACTTGTTCAGGGTTGCAGTTTATCTGGTGTGTGTGTGGGTGATGTGTGAATGTGTGTGCATGTGTGTAGAACGTTTCACACGTCCCGTATGCAGAAATTCAACAGCAAATAAATCATAAAGAAGTTGTGTGTAAGAGCAAAGAGACTAATGCAACAATCGATCAAAACAAGGCCTAGTACAATTCCTATGAAATGATCAGACTGTGTGAACAGATGAAAATATCTGTATTGGGCTGATACCAACAGAAAACTGGTGGATCGGATATCAGAGATCCTGTAACAAATGGCAAAGACTGGCATTGGATTTCACCCTCCACTTTATTAAGAATGCACCTGCACAATCATGCAGTTATGTAATCAGCCAGTCATGTGGCAGCAGCTCAAGAGATACATTCAAGCAGATGCAAGTCAAGAGTTTCAGTCACATCAAACATCAGAAGGTTGAGAAAGTGTGATCTCTGTGACTTTGATCTTGTCATGATGGTTAGTATAAGATGGTTTGGTTTAAACTGCTGATCTTCTCGGAGTTCACACACGGCAGTCTTTAAAGACAAAACACTTGCTTCGAGCAGACGATGTGTATGAAGCATCTTGCTGAAGGGAAGCTTATAGGAACTGGTGGTGGTAAACACGCACTGTTTGTCGGTTTGCAGGAGTGTGTGTGTGTGTGTGGCAAGCGGAAACTCACATTGCAGAAGGTATTTGTGGTTTGAACCCAAAGTGGTCTGAACTGAGGTACATTCATATACATGTACATCTGATTATAGTGTGATGATAAGAAATGCAAGCAGGGTTCAGGGCAGTTCAACGATCTGCTAGACAAACAAAAAACCAGAAAAAAAAAACCCCCACAAGCATGCACACACACACACACACACACACACACACACACACACACACACACACACACACACACACACACACACACACACACACACACAAATCCACCTCCAAATCATTGAATTCAAGTGTTGTGTTTCAGGGGTTGGGCTCGGCCCCTTAGTTCCAGTGAAAGGAACTCTTAAAGCTTCAGTATACCAAAACATTTTGGACAATTTCATGCCTTTAACTTTGTGGGAACAGTTTGGGGATGGTCACTTCCTGTTCCAACATGACTGCACACCAGTGCACAAAGCAAGGTCCATAAAGACATGGATGAGAGAGTTTGGTGTGGAGGAACTTGACTGGCCTGCACAGAGTCCTGACCTCAACCCCATAGAACACCTTTGGGATGAATTAGAGCAGAGACTGCAAGCCAGACCTTCTCGTCCGACATCACTGCTCACAAATGCGCTTCTAGTAGAATGGTCAAAAATTCCCATAAACACACTCCTAAACCTTGTGGGAAAAAAAAGGCTTCCCAGAAAAGTTGAAGCTGTTATAGCTGCAAAGGGCGGGACAACTCCATATTACATTCATGTGCATGTAAAGGCAGATGTCCCAAAACTTTTGGCAATATAGTGTACATGCTTAAAGCACTTTTACTTAATACACAACCTTACAATATTTCTGAGTTTTAAGTGTGCCATATTGTGTTTTTCCTGTGTATCTAAATCTTTTGTGTCTAGCTGGTTTAAATATTTCGCAGAAGAAATGATCATTTAGTGTGTGTGTGTGTGGTGTGTGTGTGTGTGTGTACCTGACAGTAGCCGATGTTGGGGTTGCGGAAGGCATACGCAGTGAGAACTCGTCTCAGTGCTGCGATGCCCATCTCGTTCTGAAAGGCCGGGTGTTCGGGCAGTGAGCGGTGAAGGTCGCGCTCGATTTCTTCCGTTGCTAAATTATACTTTCCCATCGATTTCTCCACCAAGTCCTCATAGTAGCCAGGGTGAGTGGCCATCTCATTAATTGCTCCTAT
>JAUCMX010000002.1:27253629-27316129 GCA_033459395.1 Hemibagrus guttatus
AGAGACTGAGAAAATGATGCAAGACTCATTTTTGTTCCGTATGCAACCTGGTCAGCGGAAATGTGACAGGTTTATTGTGAAGGAGCACTCTAACAGCCAAAGAAACATTACTCTTTTGCATGTATTAGTCTAAATTGGGGGGGTAATGGCGGCATTGGTGGCTCAGTGGTAGGTTTCTCGCCTATCATGCGAAAGGCCCGGGTTCGATTCCAGCCAATGCCTCAACCCCAGCCACTGGATGCAGTGCCGGTCCCAAGCCCGGAAAAAATGGGAGGGTTGCGGCAGGAAGGGCATCCAGCGTAAAACCTGTGCCAAGTTGTTGTGCAGACCAGTCGGTCCACTGTGGCGACCCCGAACAGGGAGCAGCTGGAAGCAACTTCTCTTTAGTCTAAATGGGGTAATGAATTTCGACATATTTGCGTGATGTGTTCTTTGCACTTCAGCCGCTCTGCTTAAGGGTGTCTGCCAAATGCCATAAATATAAATGGTCTCTTTCCACTGATGGAGATATTAGTTAATAAACACACAGATCAGGCATAACATTATGAGCAGTGACAGGTGAAGTAAAGAACACTGATTATCTCCTCATCATGGCACCTGTTAGTGGGTGGGATATATTAGGCAGCAAGTGAACATTTTGTCCTCAAAGTTGATGTATTAGAGGCAGGAAAAATGGGCAAGCGTAAGGATTTGAGCGAGTTTGACGAGGGCCAGATTGTGATGGCTAGATGACTGGATCAGAGCATCTCCAAAACTGCAGCTCTTGTGGGGTGTTCCCGGTCTGCAGTGGTCAGTATCTATCAAAAGTCCTGTAAGTGAAGTATCCCATGGAGGCCCCACCTCGCAACTTCCAGGATTTAAAGGATCTGCTGCTAACATTTTGGTGCCAGATACCACAGCACACCTTCAGGGATCTAGTGGAGTCCATGCCTCGACAGGTCAGGGCTGTTTTGGCAGCAAAATGGGGACCAACACAATATTAAGCAGGTGGTCATAATGTTATGCCTGATCGGTGTATATATCTGCAATGTGACCTGATACACTGCAACTACAAGGAAGTGTTTCTAATAAACTGGCAACTCAAAATGTTAGCCTGCAATCCCTTTCAAAGATTTTCACCACCAACACAGAGAGACTCTGGAGGAGTTTCTACACTCCGACAATCCAGCTGCTAAATGAAGACATTCAATAGAGTCTGAATCTCCCTTCCTCATACACAGATACACACAAACACACAAAAACCATCACTGTTTTTGCATGCTGTATAGTTGTGTATCAATAGTATACATTTCATTACATTGTCTATACATTCATCTGATACTATATGGTTATTATGTTTTATTATATGTATAATGTTTTTCTTTTGTTTATTGTTACACTGTGGGATGAGTAACTAAGGAAATCCGCTTGGCTTCGTTATATATCACACGTCGATAACAGAAGTGACAAATAAAGAAACCTTGAACCATGAACCACTTCACACCGTTTGCGACTCATGGCTTTCACAGCCTGCCTGGTACAGATCCTTGCACTTTATCTTGATCATCTATCTACTTCCACAAGTGCAACGTCTTCCTGTTATTGTTTGTGCTCTGTGAAAGAGGTTAAAGCTGATAAGCAGGTGTGAAAGGAAAAGCACAGTCCTCAGCTAAATTTTAGATGTACAGAGTTTCAGCACAAGAGTGTTACATCACGTCGACACCGATCAAGGAGTCTGATGGGTCCAGAAATTAACAATGAGAGAACATCACTTCATGGAGTATACACAATTACACCACATTCTTTATTCTGATTGGTCCGAAGGTGTCTTCTGTAACAGCAGTACTCATAGTAGTTATGGCTGATTCACATCGTTCAATATAATATCTTAGCGTATTATCCCAAGACTAATAATAATGGATTTTAAAATTGGCTTGTGATATACACAGATCTGGTGAAAAGTTCTGTGAGGAGATCTTTGTTTAACATTTATGGAAGGAGTCTCCAGTGTCATTGCTTTGTAACAGTCAACATGAGAAATAAGCAATGTAATCATTGGACAATTGCTACAGTCTAAAACCAATAAAACAGTCTAAGATGCTCTGGTATTGGAAATAATCAACATTAACTCCAGTTCAGGTCAGGCTGCATCATCACACCTCCCAGTCTTTGATTGTTTTCCAGTAAGCGCACACCAGCTAAGTGTTTTAATCTGTACCCAATCTGTGTGGATAAAATTTATTCAGTAAAATCCTGAGCATGTGTTTAAAGCATGTGATACTGAGCAATGTGCGTTTGAGTGTTTACCAGTTTAGGGTTGAACTCCTCAGGCGAGCGGCGCCGATACATGGTCATGAGGGCCTGCGTTGCCGTGGGAACACTGTTGTCGTTGAGGTTGAACTGGCGCTCGCTCTCGCCCTCTGAGCCCAGACTGCTGCGCTGTGGACTGCAGGAGAGGAGACTGCTGTGCTGGGAGTACACCTGTGTACACACACACACACACACACACACAAATTGATGTCACTAGGGAGAAGTCTGTAGCTGTGGCAAACACAACCTTAGACAGACTGATAATTATAGTCAGTGTAATAGGCAATAGATCTTTATACAGCTTTTCAAGCTCCAAGCAAAATAAAAATAATCATGAGCATGACCAGCTCCAGATTTTCCACACAACACATAATGTACTGCTTTGTTTATCTTTAAAACTCTTTCTCTCTGCTGAAAAATACAGGCTTGGAGACTATGATAAAAGAGATTAAATAAAAAAAGCTCAACGCTCACCTCATCATCTGAGCTGGTGAGGCTGCCTGTGATCTCTCGCTCGAAGTAGATCTTAGAGGAGGTCTGCTGCAGGAAGTCAGAGATCCTCTGCACCAGGAAGTCACGGTCTTTCAGGTTGGCGAACAGGAAGGTCATACGGTTCTTGGTGCTGATTGAGAGTGGGCTTGGCAACACATTAGAGCTGTCTGCCTTCTCCACAATGCAGACCTGATAGTGTTAGATAAATAATGATTAAAACAAAATAGAGCGATAAAAACATTAGTTTTAGTTTTATATAATGGCATATCCTTCTTATACTCCAGCAATTTGCCAATGAATACAATGCTGCACTTATTAAATCACAACGTGTCATTATTTTTATCCGTTTATGATTACATTTAATGCTGCGGATTTGCAAACGACTTTGTTCTAGCTATCACCGATATAAACATGGCTTTCTCTTGAAGTTATACAAAAACAAAAACTTTCCTGTGTCACGATTCTCCACCTTTCACGAGTTTCTTCCACATGTATTCGTTTATATTCTGATTTGTTTTCTATTTATTTACTTTGCCACGTGTATGTTTCGATTCATATCTTGTCTCCGCCCCCATCCTATCATTGGTTGTTGCTTTAATGTCTCTGATTATTCTCACCTGTTCTGTATAAGTTGTCCATGCATTTAAACCCTTGTGTGTCATGTCTT
Organism: Hemibagrus guttatus; assembly: GCA_033459395.1. NCBI lineage: Eukaryota > Metazoa > Chordata > Actinopteri > Siluriformes > Bagridae > Hemibagrus > Hemibagrus guttatus. The sequence goes on from JAUCMX010000002.1 coordinate 27,257,078, forward strand.
TGGGGCGAAATATCATTATGTATATCCTTGCAATCTCCCTGTACCAAGCATTGTTTCCTGTTCATAATTTTAGTTAAGTTAAAGCCATAGTTGTAGCATTTGTTTGTTTCATTTTCATCTCATGTGCCTTTATCCATAGTTTCTGTTTCCTGTTTTCTCATCGCCCAACCTTTGCCTGTTTTCCTGTTTTGACTTTGCCTTATGTTTGGATTGTTTTCTACCAGCTTTAATAAAACCTACTCCACCTGTATTTGCATCCGCTTCCGTGTTTCACCCCTGCCATGTCACACTGCCATGCCAGAAAACCAAAAAATGTCAGCTAACTGTTAGGGGTAACAGTTAGCTGACCATTTTTTGGTTTTCTGACATGACAAAGCTGACTGTTACAAGGCACTGACATTGGAGACTCCTTTTATAAACGTTAAATAAACATCTCCTTACAGAAAAATATACCAAATCAATATACCATATATTTTTAGATTTAGATTACCTGGAGCAGTCATAATGCAAGGCCTAGAAAATTAGCCATTATTATAAGAACTATAACGTATTAGAACGAATGCATTAATCCTATTCCCTTGCATTACATTGCCTTGGAACTACTATCAAAGCTGCTGTTATAGAAAATAAATAACACCGTCAAACGAGTTTAACAGTGCTCCTCATTAAACACTTGTAACTAGGAGTTACATGTCGCAGCATGAAGAAAACCTCATAATAAAACAACTGATGTTGAATCAGAGGTAAACACAGTGATTAAGGCAGTGTGCGGCTGCAAACTGGAAACAAACATACTGCGTGCTGACTTTTTAGACCTGAAAACTGTCACACAGGCTGTCAAAAAAAATAAAAGAGGGAAACAGCTGGCAATGGCAACCACTACAAGATACTAACAGATTCTGACAGTTCGCCGCCTCAGCCTTTTATCCTTGTCACAGTGATCATGTTCTTTTTTTTTTTTTATCACCCACCTGTGAGCACACATTCACACTCACACACCCACACACACACACCCTTCACAAATCAAAACCCATTTTGTAAACCAGCAGCTTGTCAATGTGACCATTATTGAAAAGGACATGCTATACAGCTCCTGCACACAGCAGATCAAAGGTGTCACATGGTTATTATGCTGCTGTTATGCAGAACTCTATACAAGCCTTAGAATTAGAAAGATGATCAGCTGGATGTAGTCTCGGGCTGCAGGAAGTAAAACTGGCATACAGATACAGGAAACGTGTGAGATGGTTAGACGCTGCAACTCATCATGTGATGATGACAGCATCTAAGATCGATCCATGACCTCTAGCAAAGAAATGACTAATTAAATTACGAGGTTCTGGTGAAAGATTAGGATAGACAGATGTTAGTTTGAGCATACAGACGCAGGGTGTATGGATCACCTTCTTCCATCAACTCACTTATCCATCCAACTTCTTAAGCATCCATCCATCCATCAACTTATCCATTCATCCATCCATCCATCCATCATCCCAGCTATCCATCCAACCTTCTATTCATTCACCCAACACATCTATCCACCCTACTGATCTGATCCACTCCTCCGTCCATCATCTGACTTATCAAGCTATCCACCCAACTATCTATCCATCCACCCTACACAATCATACACTCATTCATGCATCAACCCACCATCAACCTATCCGCCCAACCATCCATCCATCCATCCATCCATGCACCCTACTCATCCATCCACTCCTCCATCTATCAACCTACATATCAAGCTATCCACTCCACTACCCATCCATCCACCCTACTCATCCATCCACTCCTCCATCCATCAACCTTCTTATCAAGCTATCCACTCCACTATCCATCCATCCACCCTACTCATCCATCCACTCCTCCATCCATCAACCTTCTTATCAAGCTATCCACTCCACTATCCCATCCATCCACCCTACTCATCCATCCACTGCTCCATCTATCAACCTATTCATCAAGCTATCCACTCCACTAACACTCCATCCACCCTACACATCCATCCACTGCTCCATCTATCAACCTATTCATCAAGCTATCCACTCCACTAACACTCCATCCAGCCTACTGCTCCATCCACTCCTCCATCAATCAACCTACTTAGCAACTCATCCACCCAACCATCTATCCATCCAACCTACACATGTTAAATTTATTTCTTCTTAAAATAATATGAAAGAAATACCATAATATCCATGTGGGTTTTTTTTTAAAAAAGGAACTGTTTCACTCCTGTAGACCCAAACCTACCTCTCGCAGGGGGATGATGAGGCTGCACATTGTCTCCTCTTTACTGGTGAAGCAGATGTAGTTGGTGGAGACAAACATTTGGCCCAGGATGTGCATCTTATTGAAAGGAGTCCACAGCGTGCAGTCTGTGTGTCCGTCCAGCTTCTCGTCTTTTGGCAAGCGGAACAGCGTGCGGTATCGCTCACTTTTAGCCCTGGCGTCAAGATCCCTGAAATGAAAACAGACTATTATAAACAGCTGTCTTCACAATGGCTGCATTCAAACATTCACGCATCAGTATTCAAGAATGTTTTTTTCTTTCACAATTTCTACAAAGAGGTCATTTTCAGGCATGGGAAAGTCTTCAGGATGAAGTGTTTTGGAATTTGCAGGTTCTTTGTAAAATGGCAAGCTGCATTATACCATAAATGACAACAGAAATGAACTTGTTTCATGGGTATTTCACATCATTAAACAGAACTATACATTGATCAAAAATTATGATGTCACTCTTTAATAAATAAGAAATAGCTAGAGGTAGCAGAGCTGAAGATGTTGAGGTTCTCTTTGGGAGTGACAAGGTTGGACAGGATTAGGAACGAGTACATCAGAGGGACAACTCATGTTGGACATTTGGGGGACAAAGTTAGGGAGGCCAGATTAAGATGGTTTGGACATGTTCAGAGGAGGGAGAGTGAGTATATTGGTAGGAGAATTTTGGACATGGAGCTGCCAGGCAGGAGGCAAAGAGGAAGGCCAAAGAGGAGGTATATGGATGGAATTAATGAGGATATGAAGCTAGTGGGTGCAAGTGTTGAGGATGCAGAAGGTAGGTGAAAGGTGGAGAGAGATGATTCGCTGTGGCCTGTGTGAAGGGAAAAGCCGAAAGAAGAAGAAGAAGAATCATGGTCACTTATATGAAAATAAAGAATGTCAAGGTAAAAACAGTAACTTTGTATTTCACAACCCTCAAAACCTTGACTTTTGGATACATAGTCAGCTTCTCAAATAGCTGATGAAACATTTCTAACCTCAAATACCCATCAACAATATTCACCAATAGTCGACCTTTTAGACTCCTGCATGCTTGCTTTGCAAAAAGTAAGATTTGACCGTTCAGCTTTATAAACCTGGCAGGTCTCCAGATTCCAAAGATTTACACCATCATCTTTTTTCAAAGAGTGCTTGAACACTTAATTTCTTTTATGGAGCCAATTTGGGCTGAGGCTTAAGTCTCTCCATAAGCAGACGAGTCAGAGTGAGATGGATGTTGTGGATCTCAGAAACACTTCTCTTGCAGTCCGTAGACTGAAGTGTCGAAAGATAAGTGATGGACCACTATACTATTTAAAACACAATTTCTCATTTCTCAGACACTTGTAAATAACATGCCTAATAATGATTTATGGGTCCATGCAGAGGAAAAGAACAGAAGGCCTGAGGGAAGGTTTTGAGAGCAAGATTTAAGTAAGCCAAACCCAAATATATCATTTCACATTATGTGGAATAATACACTTTAAGATTGGATTGCTAGAGATTTTGCTGAGGATGCACATTGAAATCTAGAAATAAAATGTTTAACGATTGCTCGATGTTCATGGATGTTAGATTTGTAACTCACCCAGATAGACAGAGCGTCTTTGTTCATACATACATAATGAAACAAAATGTAATGCTTCATGTTTGGCCATTGCTGGTAGGAGTGTTGATATAAAAATAAAGGCAACTCATCAGACACACACACTTAACCCATTACAACACACTTACCAGTGTCAATTAGGCTAGCTTGTTATCTAGATTATATTTCTAGTTATCAGTAATGAAGGTGGAATAAAGCTTGAGGAGGTTGTTTGTCTGCGCTATAGCTTTGGGCTGAATTCTTGAGTGTAAGCAGCCACAGATAACATCGGACTTCACATTTCACTGCAGTGAACATCCCCAAAATAGGCACGGTGTTATTTTTAGTTTTACTGCAATGTTGCCATATTGACAATGAAATATTTTCAGTTCAATCTGCTTGTATTAGATTTACTGACATTTTAATCCTCATTTTATCATTTGACCACCCTACTTGTGACCTGATTGGTCGGGGAAAAAAAGTTTGACGTTACTCTACACTGTTAGCACTCATTAAGGGCTCATTTATTTCATTCATTCATTGTCTACCCCTTATCCAATCTATTCTCGGGTCACGGGGAGCCTGTGCCTATCTCAGGCGTCATCGGGCATCAAGGCAGGATACACCCTGGATGGAGTGCCAACCCATCGCAGGGCACACACACACACACACACACTCATTCACTCATGCAATCACACACTATGGACAATTTACAGATACCAATCAACCTACAATGCATGTCTTTGGACCGGGGGAGGAAACCAGAGTACATGGAGGAAACCCCCAAGGCACAGAGAGAACATGCAAACTCCACACACACGGCGGAGGCGAGAATCGAACCCCAAACCCAGGAGGTGTGAGGTAAAGGTGCTAACCACCAAGCCACCGTTCCCCGTGGCTCATTTATGTATTTCCTGATAAATCAGTATTGCAAAAAATGAAAAAATTGCTACTTTTAGATTTAGTTTTTTTTCCAGACACTGTAATTCAGCATGTACAAACAGCTAAAGATGGAATGGTAAAAATAATCAAAATTTGGCCTACCATAATAAACATAATGATTGTTTTTTTTAATTAATACATTTTGAGATACAAGTACCGACCTCTTGAGGGCTGACACCTTCTTAGGTGACTTCCTCTTGAGTTTGGGTAGTGAGCGGTCCTGCTCAAAGCCCTTGTTGTCCAGGAGCTGCCGCATGGCAATGTTGGCCAGTTGCTCCATGAGCTTGAAGGTCTCATTGATGTTGAGGAACACTGAGAAGACGTGCTCGCTGCAGCGGGTGCTCACTCGCACCATGTCCGGCAGCAGAAGTGTGGCGTTCTTTTCCAGCTGAGTGATGTCAGCCCAGCGAACCAACAGCTTGGCTATGAATGAGAAGTAGAGGGTGAACACCCACAAAAGTTTCATCTCTATAGAACTTCAGTAGTTAACAGCATACATTTATACCACAGGGATGCTGTAGTATTCTTTACAGGTGCTGATTAATTAATATTATTTCTGTATATATTGACAGGGAATTCACAGCAACCTTTAATTGTAAATACTGTAATTTATTTTTATTGAAAAGGAGTTTATTTAACATTTTTTGGGACATGCAAAAGTCTCAGTATGTCATGTATTATTTTCCCATAAATGCAAGCACCATGTGTTTTGGTCCACGAGTCATGTGAAATGACCATAAACACTCCATTATTACAGATTAATCAAACTGCTGGGAGTAAGGCTTAATTCTTCATAATCTTTCCCCTGATAAGGAAGGAACAGTTACTAGATATATTCCAGGTATATAAATATCCCTATGTACATCTACTTTTCACAAAACATCAACAATGAGAGCAAAACAAGAACTACAACCAGGTTAAGGCACATATTATATGCTTGTATCAAGAGCAGGTGCTTGGCTCACCCTCCTTTCCCAGCAGGTACGAGTAGAAGCAGAGGTGGTTGATGCTGAGGTAGAGACAACCCTGCCTTGGCACTCGGCCCTTCCAATAACTGCAGGAGTAATAGTTCACCAGCTTCTCTTCGTCCGGCATCCCGAACAACCTCCGAAACTTAGCAGTGGCTTCCTTGAACTTGTCCGTGTCGTCGTCCTCCTTACTGTCATGATTTTTGTTGTATTCAGCAATGATGCCCTTTAAAGGGGGAAGAGATAAGTGACAATGAAAAAGAAAACAAAGAGTAAATATCTCACAGTTCACAGAAGCTGTAGATTTTTTTAAACACCTCCATTAGCTGGTCAGACAGCACAGGGCTGGGTGCAGTTATATAACAATACAGTTATAGTACAACACAATGCAGCAGAGTAAAATGGATTTGAATGAATATAAAAGTATTGTGTAAAAGTCTGCAATTCTGTAAAGCAAACACACCTTCAAAAAACAATTAATTGATCATTTCTACATAAAACATATGCAGTACAGGATGTACATTTACACTTTAACAAAGCACCAACACTAAACCACAGAACAGTCATTTTGAAACTAGAATTAGGGTTAGGAAACTGATGATGGTGGGGGAAAAAAAGATGAACTTTATTCCAAGTTTCATATTAAGCACCTGGTTGCTACTGTCAACTCTACAGTCACCTCTGAAAATATTGGAACAGCAAGTTCTTTTGTTTTTGCCGTATGCGGAAGACATTCTGGGTTTGAGATCATAATTTTAGCTTTCATTTCCTGATATTTGCAACTTTGGCTTGGTTTGGTTGCATCGACTTACTGGCATTCTTCTTTTGTAATGTTTTTTCAGGCTTTTACTGCAGCTACTTTTAGTTCTTTGTCTCAGGTGGTTTCTCCTTTCAACCTGCTCTTTAATACGTGAAATCACGCACAATTATGCTAACATCTGGTGACTGACTTGGACGGTGGAAAACCTTCCACTTTTTCCTTGATGAAGTCCTGTGCTTTAGATTGTTGTCTTGTTGCATGATGAAGTTTCTCCCAATTAGATTGGATGCATTTCTCAGTAAATTGGCAGACAGAATTTTCCTGTAAACTTCTGCAATTCATTCTGCTGCCATTACGAGTTTCATCATCAATAAAGAGTATTGAGTCTGTTCCAGAAGCAGCCATGCAAAGCCCAAGCCATGACAATACCTTCTCTGTGCTTGACTAATAAGCTTGTATGTTTTGGATCATGAGCAGATTCTTTTCTTTCTCCACATTCTGGCCTTTCTGTCACTTTGGTAGAAGTTTGTCTTAGTCCAGAACTTCTATGGCTCATCTCTTAACTGTATCTTGTGGTTTGGGCTTTATATTTCTGCTCTTAAAGTCTTCTTCAAATGCAGGATTGTGAGTACTTCACCCCTGCTCTGTGGAGGTTGTTGGATGTCACTGACTGTTTTTAGTTGTTTTGTTTTTTTTGTTTTCCTGAGCTGACCTGTTTTATGTCTTGTTGTTAGTACACCAGTGGTATTGTATTTGCAATGTTCAATGCTTGTGCACTGCTCTGATTAATTTTCCCTCTTTTTCAGTTCAAAAATGGCCTGCTTTTCTCCCATGGGCAGCTCTCTGGTCTTCATGCTGGTTTATCCTTTTTAACAAAATAAATACAATCTTTACAGCGAAACCCACTGACTCAAACCAAGTCAAGTCAAGTCAAGAAGCTTTTATTGTCATTTCAACCATATATAGCTGTCGCAGTACATAGTGAACTGAAACAACGTTTCTCCAGGACCCTGGGGCTACATAAAAAAAAACATAGAGCTACAAAACAACATAGAGCTAAGGCCTGAAAGTAAGTTGTCCTAGCCACATAAAGTGCAATGTGTGCAACGTGGTGCAAACAGTGCAATACAAAAGACAGTGCAAACAGACAATACAAAACAGGACAGATACACAAAATACACAACATAGATATACAGTAGTGTATATAGTAAACACTCTGAGCTGGTAACTGTTTAAACAATCAATCTTTAAGGGTACAAGAAGAAACACCTGCCGGTCGCACGTTCCAATATTTTTGATCATGTGAAGAATTGTGGGTTCAAATAAAAAGGTGCCACATTCTCAGCTGTTTAACACAAGATGTATTGTGAAACGAAAGCTGAAATTCTAATCCATAGATTTTAAACCCTGATCGCTTTTGGTTACTGTTGTGGAGCAGAAACAAAAGAAATGGCTCAGTTGTTCCAATACTTTTGGAGGGGGTCGCACATATATAAGTATATCTGCACTGGAAGTCAAAATGTTTTGAGCACACTACATGGGGGATGTGGTAGCTTAGTGGCTAAGGCATTGAATTACTGATTGGAAAGTTGTGAGCTCAAATCCCAGGTCCACCATGCTGCTACTGCTGGGCCCCTGAGCAAGGCCCCTAACCCTCAATTGCTCAGTTGTATAAAAACTTAAATAAAAATGTAAAGTAACTCTGGATAAGGGTCTGCCAAATACCATAAATGCAAAGATACAGTTCAAACACTTTTTTCCTGATGTTTCTACTTTAACTGCTATTGCATTTACCCAGTTTGGTCTCTGTAATTTGCTTTAGAACTATTACACTTAGTATGAAGCCTCACTGGGTTGTTATAAAGTGCTAAATCAGGAAATAACTGCAGAAAGGAGCTCAGGAAGTGAAAGAGATGACCTCAGTGTAGAAACACAAGCCATTTCAGAATCCCTTGTGAACACACAGACAGGGTTGGAAATAATAAGGTAAATTTATTGAGTGTGTGTGTGTGTGTGTGTGTTACCTGAATCTTGCCCTTGACAAAGGTAGTGATGTCATTCTCATTCTCAAATATAGACAGCGTCTGCAGGAGGTTGTGTTCCAGCCACTCCCAGTGTTCAGTGATCTCTCTACGGGAGCTCCCTGTCTCACACACACACACACACACACACACACACACAAAAACACACACACTACCATGAGCCACCATAGTAACAAATGACTTACTCTCCTTCATTCATCATCTTGGTAGGATTTTAAAAAAAAGAAGTAAAAAAAAAGGATATTATGCAAATGATAACATTTTCATTCAAAAATTCAGCCCCGAAACATTTTCTTAATCTTCCATTAAGATGTAAGTGCATTTTGCCCATCTCTAAATGTATGATATCACGACGAATCCGTGGGTAGGAAGAAAAAAATATTAGCAAACAGTGTTGCGTCATGCTTCAAAAGGCAAACTGATGAAGTCAAATTCCAGTCAGGGATCTTAGTGAAGAAAAATGTGTCATGTTTCATGTTGTTGCATTAACTGTTGAATCATGGTACAGAATAATGTATAAATAAATGTAAATATAAGCATTTTTTAATTATTTTTAAATTTTTTTTTTTTTTACATCCAATGACTTGTTCATTTCAGTTAAGCAACTAAAAATTTGTCTATGTCATGACGGTTAACATATGCACACTGGCGTCTCATTGGGCCAGCAGAATGGAAATCGACTTATGCGATATTTTCAATCAGTATAAATAAAATGAATTATATTCTGGTAGGGGCCCCGCCGTAGCTCAACTGGTTAAGCTGCTTGCTCCAGGAGTCTTGCTCCGAGAGACCGGGGTTCGAGACCCAGCACCACCAACCTGGCCACTGTTGGATTCCTGTCCTCAAAACATTAGGGAGGGCACGGTGGCTTAGTGGTTAGCACGTTTGCCTCACACCTCCAGGGTTGGGGGTTCGATTCCCACCTCCGCCGTGTGTGTGGAGTTTGCATGTTCTCCCTCATGTTCTCCCCGTGCCTCGGGGGTTTCCTCCCCCAGTCCAAAGACATGCATGGTAGGTTGATTGGCATCTCTAAATTGTCCGTAGTGTGTGATTGTGTGAGTGAATGAGAGTGTGTGTGTGTGTGTGTGCCCTGTGATGGGTTGGCACTCCGTCCAGGGTGTATCCTGCCTTGATGCCCTATGACACCTGAGATAGGCACAGGCTCCCCGTGACCCGAGAGTAGATTGGATAAGCGGCAGACAATGAATGAATGAATATTCTGGTAGCAAGTCTGATATAAAATGAGTCAGGACTCTGTTGGCTTTCAGTGTAAGGCATGTGTTTTATAGATGAAACCTTCCAATTTTAGATTCTTTTTTAGAGAACAAGCACTTGGGGCATCTCAGAGAGCAGAAATAGGTTTGAGATCAACATTTACTTTGAAGATAGAAACATTTGTGTGGAAAAAACTAACCATTTTTGTCTTTTTTTGGAATTTTTCTATGGCTATATTTCCTATAGTAAGTTAGGTAAAAACATAATCATTTATGGAAATCTGCAAATCCTTAAATATTCACAAATTCTCGAATGTCTACTTTTATACCAGCCATTAATAACCGCTGTGGCATGTGACATGACAAAGATATTTAATGCTTAACATGGGCACAAATTCCATTTTTTGGCCTCTGGAAGTTAATAGTCAACCATTTCAGACTCTGTGATTTAGTAAATATACAACATATCAGTGCTTCACTATGTTCTTTTCAGTGCTAATGTTATTGCATCTTGGTTGTCACATCAGACTTTTTGTTGCATGACTATTCACCAACTACTATTTAAAATTGCTTTCAGCTGCTCCCTGTTCGGGGTCGCCACAGTGGACCAACTGGTCCGCACAACAACCAGTTTGGCACAGGTTTTACGACAGATGCCCTTCCTGATGCATGGCAAGCGAGAAACCTATCACTGAGCCACCAATATTCAGTGGTGAGTATTGGTGGCCCAGGGGGGTGGCTTGGTAGCCCAGGGGGGTGGCTTGGTGGCCAGCACGTTTGCCTACATTTACATTTACATTTCTGGCATTTAGCAGACGCCCTTATCCAGAGCGACTTAAATTTTTTCATCTCATTTTTTTATACAACTGAGCATTTTTGGGGTTAAGGGCCTTGCTCAGGGGCCCAGTAGTTGCAGCTTGGTGGACCTGGGATTTGAACACACAACCTTCCGATCAGTAGTCCAATGCCTTGCCTCACACCTCCAGGGTTGGGGGTTCAATTCCCGCCTCCGCCATGTGTGTATGGAGTTTGCATGTTCTCCCTGTGCCTCGGGGATTTCCTCCAGGTCCAAAGACATGCATTGTAGGTTGATTGGCATCTCTAAATTGTCCATAGTGTGTGATTGCGTGAGTGAATGAGCGTGTGTGTGTGTGCCCTGCGATGGGTTGACACTCCGTCCAGGGTGTATCCTGCCTTGATGCCCAATGACGCCCGAGAATAGATCGGATAAACAGTAGACAATGAATGAATGGAACAGTGTCTAAATGACAAATCACAGGTTTAGACTCACATGTCTGTTCTATGTTATTATTTCTACAGCTGATTCGTGATTTTTTTTGGAAGGAGTCACAGTGTCAGGGCTTTGTAACTGTCACAGGCAAAAACTTCAGGAGGACGATGTTAAGGAAGCATCCGGTCATACCTACTTATTTTATATCCTTTATTTCTATAAAAAGCTGACATTAAAATCTTTTGCTCAAAGAACATTATTCAACTAGTTGTTCCCTGTGTTCGGTCTAAGCTGGAAAAAGGTTTTAACATTAACTCCTCATCAACGTAAAATTGAACTGTAAATGAATTGTAAATAACTGAGTATAACCATGTTGGAAGTTGTTTTTGCCTTATTTGGTTTTATATTACTATGCATTTTTACTTACTTTCATTTTTTCCGACCATTCTGGGGAGGGGTGTGTTTTTTGTGTGTTACTATCTAACTCACCAACTAACTAACTTATAGCTGCTTTAACATAAGGTCTAACAGAAACAAGCCACCTTGTCAATGATTACTTTCCTTTTGCACCACACCCTGCCTTGTTTTATTTCATTTTTTATCCCATAAAGTAGGAGTATTCTGGAACTTACAGTAATGAGCTTGGGTTTTGGAGCTTGGTCCATATAAACAAGAAGTACTAATCCACAGTTAAGCCGAAATATTCTGCTCTGCACTTCATAATACAGCATGGAAAGTATTTTATTAATAAAATGGTATTAATGAGACTGGAAGTAATCTGTAGAAATCTTTAAATGTGGCAAATCCACAGAAGCCAAATCACAGCACTTGTTTTAAGCAGTGTTTTGCTGGAGGTTACATAAGGTTCAGAATTTGACTGTTGAGTACTGCTTTATATATTTAATCCAATGTGACATGCGAGGTAGGTACTTGAGGTAGAAAAATGTTATAATTCCCCATTTTGAGCCAAGTATGACTCAGAATTCACCATCGCCTTGACTTGGTTTACTGAAGTTGGCCATTGAAAATGAATGAATAAAAAACATTTAATAGTTGATATTGTGAAGTTTTCAGTGAGGAGACGTTTATTTCACTTTCATCTCCAATGTTAGCACTTTGTAACAGTCAGAAATAGAGCATGAGGGACGGGTCCTCTGTATCTTTTGTCAAAATGACTGATTTAAGAGATAATGGAAATTTTGTCAACTATATTTTACTATACAGTGGAACCTCAGCATTCGAATGCCCTCCCTTACGAATTTTCGCCCTTAAGAATTAAAATTTTGCTAGAAATTTGCATCGTCATACGAAGCATTGCATCGGCATACGTTCAAACCGAACCGAACTCTGGTTAAGTTGAGCGTACGTCCAGGAGCCGTTCAGAACTTGTTAGCATCAGCGGAAAGCCGAACAAAGCCTACCAAAGTAAGTTTACGAATTTTACGGATTTTTTTTCAGGCAGCGAAAGCTGTTTGGAAAGAGTCAACCCACGATACCAACGTTGCCTTCGGCTAGGTGATTTTTCGTCCGTTTTCTGTTGACAAATTGGTGGCATGGGTGGTCTGTTCTATCTTTAGCCCAACATTTTCAAGCCTTGACATGGAATGCTTGGCTTGGGTCAGTTCTTTGTAAGCAACCATACAGTTTACATATGCTTCATATTGGGAATATTTTTGGGTGGCTGGAACGGATTATCTGCATTTACATTATTTCTTATGGGAAAATTCCTTTCATAATACAAGAACAAATTAAATTCATATGCTGAGGTTTCACTGTAAAATTATTATTATTATTATTATTATTATTTTATAATACTATATTGTTATTGCTTTTTATATAATTATATGTTTATCTCATTTTACTCTATTCTTTTTCTGTATTTTTTTCCATTATCTGAACCGCTTATCCGATCTATTCTCGGGACGTCATCGGGCATCAAGGCAGGATACACACTGGACGGAGTGCCAACCCATCGCAGGGCACACACACACACACACACACACACACACTCATCCACTCACTACAGGCAATTTAGAGATGCCAATCAACCTACAATGCATGTCTTTGGACCGGGGGAGGAAACCGGAGTACCCGGAGGAAACCCCCAAGTCACAGGGAGAACATGCAAACTCCACACACATGGCGGAGGCGGGAATCAAACCCCCAACCCTGCAAGTGTGAGGCAAACGTGCTAACCACCAAGCCTCCATGCCCCCCATTTCTATATTTTATTTAATTCATCAATTCATCAATTTTATGTTTGTTTTTCTATTGTTCATTGTTGCACAGATAAACAAACATGCAAATTCAATACATAGTAATGTATAGAGAGCCAAGAGTATTTGAAGCTAAGATTAGCAAGGAAGTGAAACCTCAAAAATGTGTCAGTGAGTGTCTCCCACCCTGCAGCTCTCTTCAAACCACATTAGAGCTAAAAGGAGTGAACACAATCTCTCCCCAGGGTCTGAGGGGGGCACTATGTCTCAAAGAAAATAGACACATGTCCTTACAATAGATTACACTGTTCTTTCAGCATCCTTGCACCATTTGACATCCAGTTTGTCCTATTATTAACCCATAAATCCACTATATTTTGCTTCACACTACAGCTTTAACTGTGGTTATAAGAGACTGGAGACTGTAGCATGGAGAAATACCAGGCTCAGCTAGCGTAAGTGCCCAGGCCAAATTCAATTAAGCACGCCCACATGCACTATTCTTAAAAGCCTGCAGCTAAGAGGGAGATTTTGGAGTCTGCAATCAATACTACACTAGTTGCAGTGTACACTGAAGCACACAACAGCAAAGCCAACACAAAACCCTGAACCGAACTGACTGGCTGAGATCATACACATACACAAAACTGGCTGAGATCATACACATCATTCCACAGCCAGCATCTAAACACCATTTAAAGGGGAGGAGGATGAGGATAATTTACTTTTAAGCCTTTGACTTCCCCTTTAAACCCTGTGGAGAATGAGGTAATGCTTGGCACTCGGAAGACAGTGGAGAACAAGCGGGAAAGATGTGAGAGAATATTAGAGCAGAGTATGAAGCACTGTGATTTACCGTGGGCGATGGTCCAGTATACCAGCGAGTCAGGCGTCTGATAAAGGATCCTGTAAGGAGCCACACGTGCACTGGAGTCCAGCACAACGTCCAGGGTCCCCACCAACAAGCCTGCAGGAACAAACGGGGTTCTGAATTCAGGAATAAACAGCATGTCTGCATCCATGAGAATATAATAATAGCAATATAGCATGACTCTATACATCCACAAATGCTGATATACAGTAAATCTCACCAATACTTTTGGTTTAGAAGTAGATCTCGATTGTTGAGTTTTACATATTAAAGTTCTCCAACATAAGAACATGAACCTTCTAACACTAAGAAAACAATAAGACAACACATTGCCAATGTCACATAACAATGATTAAGATAATTAACACAACAACAAGGTGGATAGATGTTATAATGTAGTTTATACACAATATTTTATTTTCTTTCAATCTTTCTTCATTCTTTCATTGTCTGTTTATTTTATTTTTTTTATCTGTATATATATATATATATATATATATATATATATATATATATATATATATATATATATATATATATATATCAGTGATTGCACTATTGTTCAGTTGGAACTCTAACATAAATATCACAATATTTAGTATATCACACACAGTAAAAAAGTCCTTAACATATCAATCAACTCTAGTTTACAAAGTATTCAGTGAAAGAAAAAAATCCAAAAAAGAATAGAATAGAACATTGTTGAAAAAAACATAATATAACACATTAGGTTAAAACACAAAACTGTAGAATATAATAGAATAGAATATTACAGCACAGAACAGAGTAGAATAAAATAGATAGAATGACAAAGCAGTGAATAAATAAATAAAATTTCACCACCACAGAATAGAATAGAATAGAATAGAATAGAATAGAATAGAATAGAATAGAATAGAATAAAAAGAAAAATTTTGCAGCACAAAACAGAGTAGAATTGATACAATGACAAAGCAGTGAATAGAAGTTGCTTCCAGCTGCTCCCTGTTCGGGGTCGCCACAGCAGACCAACTGGTCCGCACAACAACTTGGCACAGGTTTTACGCCGGATGCCCTTCCTGACGCAACCCTCCCATTTTTTTTCTGGGCTTGGGAACAGCACTGCATCCATTGGCTGGGGTTTGGGCATTGGATGGGAATTGAACCCGGGCCTTCCGCATGGTAGGCAAAAAAACCACTGAGCCACCAATGCCCCTGACAAAGCAGTAAATAATTACTTTTTATTTAATAAATAAATTAAATGTCACCACCACAAAAAAAAATAGAATAGAATAGAATAGAATAGAATAGAATAGAATAGAATAGAATACTGCAGAATATGATGCAGTAATATTATAACATAATACACTAAATATAAAGTATGTATAAAAAGGCCATGTACACTGTTCTGTAGTACCTTAAATATATGGATACGTTTATAGAAATTTGAGTGAAAGTTGTGTAAATATTCATATAAATGTAAAAATCTACCACAGAAAAACAGCCACAGATCTGTTCACACAGTGTGTGGTTAGAGACAGAGATCTGAGTGCAGTCTGTGCTAGTGCAGAGGATTAGTGCTGTAATATTGCACATGAAGGTGTGACATTGTGTTTTTGCTCTTATCAGCTTATCTTTTTCTGATGATCAGCAGTTTACCAAATGTGCGACTGTGCACTTGCCAGAGCTGGCTTTTCATGGCATGTTTCCAGGATACTGACTAAGAAACGTGATTGCCTTGGATAAGAAGCTTTTATTTATCTGGAGGTGTGGGCATAAACACATAAACAGAAGGCAGTAGGAGTGAGGTCCTTGTAGGTTTGTGTAGGCATCACAAGTTACAGGTGTCCTCCAGGTGTGGTAGAGTGATTTCCAATAATTTTCTGAATGCTACAGTGCTTTCTTTTCAGGGATTGTGTGGCCTGACTCATGTTGTTCTCTGAGCAACATCTCGTATGATTTTCAAGCTTCTAATTTAATTATTTTGGCACAGATTCGGAATGTTCTGGGAAGATCGTCTGTCCTAATGCTATACAAGAGATTCCATAATGTATACTGCAGGAAGGTTTTCAAACTAACGCCTTCTTTGGAAAAAAAAAAATGGAATTAATTACTGGTCATTTATGCTTCACATATTTCCACATAATCATTTCTACACTTTCCTCCAAGGCTCTTCCTGGTTGTCAAGCTCCACACCCTATGTTCAATAGTCTACTCCATCTAAGACTGTCCAGGCTCCCCAACTGGCACTGCACCTGACCCTCCATTTTGAAGATGGTGGACCCACAAGATGGCTCCATTTTGCCAGTTTGGGTTTTTGGTTTGAGGTTTGAGGTTACAACCGCAACCCCCCACCCCCCTGGCCTGGCTGCTATAGTGGACCCTGGTAACCCTAAAGCAGGCAGGTTGGTTTTTGTACTTTTCATAGTGGTCTTTCAGACCAGATGACTCAGATATCGGTTACCAAGGGTAACAGCCTTAAGGTACACACGCCCCTCCACCACGAGAGGCTGTACTATCTCATATCACTATAGTGTTACAATTAGCCAAAAGTATTTGGACACCTGACCATCACACCCACATGTACACATTCCAAAACCATTGACGTTAATGTGAATAAATCCTCCACAACACACTCTTCTGTGAAGGCTTTCAATTAGATTTTGGAGCACGGTTGTGCAGATCTGTGCTCATTTAACCACAGGAGCATTAGTGTGTTCAAGTACTGATGTCGAGTGAGGATCTACTTGACTAGACAACCATGTAATCATATGACCAGTGATGAGATTATTGCACAAGAAAAATGATTAATATTGATTTTATGAAATGTTCATTACATATTTCTCTGTTTAGTAAGACTCAGTGTAATAAGTGTGAAACCATATGAGTATGTGTTGGGTGGGAAACACAAAGTGTCCGTCACCTGACTGTGAATGCATCATGGTTAGTCACTGTTTCAAATAACGTCTGCTGAAGGTGAATACTTTCACACCTAAGTGGTCTTTACAGCATTGATGTGCAACTTCACACCTGATGAAGGTGCAATTGTTTTACTTTAAATACCAAACAAGGAGTTACACAAACGGACAATGTTTCCTTTGTACATCTATGATACAATGAAAGAGGTTGGTGTGGGTTGAAATGTGTATAAATGCCTCCACATATACAAGTATTTAGTCTGTTCTAGAAAAATCAGGTGTGGACCAAATGAAGGCCACTCTAGATATGGTTAGGCTGCTTCCAAGTGAACCCTAGTATGGCACAATTACAGTGAGAATGGCAGAAAACCAAGTGCGCTTTTTTGAGTACATTTCCAGTCATCTCACTGTTCCTCATTCCCTTTTCCATGTTTTATTGTTGTCAGTGCTCCACCATCACACTACATTTTCACAATCTATCAAACTGCACTAGGCCACACACTGTGCGAGAGAAAAACATTCAGATCAAAAAGTGTTTTTTTTTAGTTTTTTTTTTTTTAGATTTTTAACACTCAACATTCAGTACAAAATAAGTTTCTTTTGCCACTATTATCTAATCAGGCTGATCCTCAAAAAAAAAAAGCGATCATGTGCTGATAGTATCACGGAACCTGAAAAGCTCATCATGTGATGACTGGCACAAAGTAAGTGGTACGGGATTAATCGCCAGAGTTATACTGATGAAATAGAGAAAGAATAATGTGACAAAACACAGTACAGGGCTTGTTTCACAACAGTAGCTCTAGATTTTATCTAAGCACTGAGAAGGGCCTGTTTTGCGGATTCAGGCAAAAAGGAAAGGTTCTTTTGTGATTCCTGGGACATGATGTATAGCTAGTCAACCTGTTCATCCTGCTCAACTGTCTCCTTTTCCTTGACACGCTATAAACAACATTTCTCATATACTTATCACTTACACACAAATCCTTAAAAATGCATCTCTTACCAGATCACCTGCATCCAGATAACCTCCTTTATTTATTTTGGGTCATTTGCAAATTCCAGCCTACTTGTTACACAAGACCGACAAGAGCACACATGCTTACTTCAACATGTGAAACAGTTTGCTATATCTTTTAGATCTGCTGCTCATGCTACATCACAAATCAGGCTTAAATGAGCATAAAACAACACAGGAACTCATTTGGGATTGATAAACTGTTTCACGGTTGCACAGGAGTCATAATTCCCTATACTATATATCAAGCATGAACTAGAATCGAATTCAATCTTACAATAAGCACGTTCCTCCAAAATTCCCAATCACACAGTAGGTCTAAGTAATATGACATGGTACGAGAACATTACCAAATAAACGCCAACTGATTATCACTTCCTGCTGCCAGGATTTTCTGAAAACGTTCCATTTAAATACACAACATGAGAAACACAAAGTAACCAGCAGGAGGCACCTGAAACCTAGCCTGAAGGTAAATAAAGGGAAACATCACAAATTGTATATTATTGTAGTAAATAAATAATATCCAGCACTACCATTACTGAAGTGGTATCGGTGCTTACAGCAACATCCAGTACTGATAAGATGTAATTCAAGACTGAGGCAAATACACCAGCCTAGCTCTTTTCTTTGTCAACCTCCAATGCTGGTTTAATATGGCCTATTAACTTAGCATTCACTAGCACAGACTAGAGCCAAGAATACTCAAAACATCCTGTCGTTGACTTGGTCTGTAATTTCCTTCAAAGGCAAGAAACCATAGTAGAACTCAGCTTCCTCTCTAATCCTGGCCATAAATGTGGAAGAGTGAAGACTCCTCCCGACCATATGACCCTTTCAGTTCCTTCTTTAGGCAGAGTGAGCTGTGATTTCCTTGCTTGCTTGAGAGGAACAGCACACATCACATGATGTTTTGAGGATAGAGATGGAGGCAAGGTCATTACCGGGAACGTATTGTCCTGAGTTACAAACCAATCTACTGTTCTGCTCAATGTTGAAAACCACAGACCAGGCTTTCAGCAGAACAATCATTTCTCTCATTGTCATTCTTTCTCACTGTAGTCAGCTTTCGATACTTCACCATTCGGGCTCTAGGTTTTGCTCCGATTGCTGCTCTCGGGCAAAAGCTTAAAATCAATACAGGCTCGAATAACATGAACCTAAGAGGTCTGAGGTAGAGAGCAATAAACTGAGAATATGCTGTCTGAATCCTTATTTCTCTATTGCACTAAAAACAACATTGTTCTTCCTCTTTATCATTCTCTATGGTTTATTTTTCAAATAGTCATCAAGACAAAGAGTTGGGACTCATGTGAGCAAGGATCTGATTGAAATCTGCAGTGGAAATGAGACTTTTAATGGAGGATTTGACTGTTCACCAGCTATTGTTTGTCCATCCTTATAAATTTTATATAAGCAACCATAGGCAAAAACTGAATCTGATGCCTGTTTACTGAACACACATTTAAGGACTTAAGAAGAGTGTTGTTTGGAGTTTTCCACCTTGGCAACTCAATCCAAGCTTCATTGGCTGTGTTAGTTAATGCCACACGCTCAGGTTTGATCCGATTTAGCTCCAGGTGCCAAATGCTGTGTCAAAGCCATGTGCCTCTGGAGAATTGGCCCTCTCACTAGCTTTCCCAGCCTCCTCTGGGCTCAGGCTGTAGTAAGGGCAGGACCTATGTTCCAGGCTCTCTGCCTCCCGTTTCAGTGCCAACTGGCACATCACGCTCACACATTTACATAACAGTGACATCATCGCCAACCTCGAACACATGCGTTGTTCTCCCAACCAACATTCTTACCCTTACAGAACCCTTTTCTTTAAGACTGCCAAACCTGTAGGGCATTAGGCAGCTTTTCGGTACATGTGCTGTATTTAACTACAAAAACAAACAAGTGCTATGTCAGGTGTGCTGTTCACATGTCTACAAAAAAACCTAGCATTGTGGAGTCACGTGGTCACGTTTAGGTGGGATAAATTAAACGTGACAAATTATGACACGCGTTCGGGCTCAGAAGGGTGGTGAGTGTGGAAACATTGTCACGAATAACCTTGAAAAGGGTAAAGCTTCAGGTGTGGACTTTCTCTAAAAGCATCAGTGTTCAGACATATGAACCGAAAAAGGCATTCAAATGCAATATACTACACCTTATTAACAAATTCAAATGTTGTACATACAGTAAGAGAGCAGATTCTACCAACAGGCTTCAAAAACTTCAACTGTTGATGTGAATAAATGTTAATTAAACAAATAATAAATTTCATTTATTCATTTATCTTCAATAACTGCTTTTAGGGTTGTGGCGGATCCAGGGGCTACCCCGGGAACATTGGACAGGGCCTGGATGTTCATTGCTGGAGGCTTCACACACAAACCCGTTCACACACCAATTTAAACACCCATTCACACACCTTAGGGCAATTTAAAATCTAACATCCTGGAGCTGTGAGTCTGTGAAGTGGCCATGTTACCCACTGCACCATTAACACATAGTTACATAAATATTAAGAACAATAAGGAAATGTATCATTCATTCATTGTCTACCGCTTATCTGATCTATTCTCGGGTCACGGGGAGCCTGTGCCTATCTCAGGCGTCATTGGGCATCAAGGCAGGATACACCCTGGACGGAGGGCCAACCCATCGCAGGGTACACACACACTCTCATTCACTCACGCAATCACACACTACAGACAATTTAGAGATGTCAATCAACCTACAATGCATGTCTTTGGACCGGGGGAGGAAACCGGAGTACCCGGAGGAAACCCCCGAGGTACGGGGAGAACATGCAAACTCCACACACACATGGCGGAGGCGGGAATCGAACCCCCAATCCTGGAGGTGTGAGGCAAACGTGCTAACCACCAAGCCAACGTGCCCCCCGGAAATGTATCATATTTTTGCAAAATCAATGAAACCATAAAGTAACGTATAAAATTAGGCATTTCTCAAAATGATTTCTCAGTGATTATTCCCTTCCACTATACAAGCCCAGAATCAAACCTGGGTACAAATGTACATAGGAGCATAAAAATCTTTTTGACTTTTTGAAATGATTTTTCAATCATTTTGTTGAATGGAACTGGTTAAATAGAAATTTACAAAGTTAACGCTTTTTGAACTATGAATGATGTTAATGGTGGCTCAGCGGCTAGGACACTGGAATACAAATTAAAACGATGGAAATTCAAACCCCAATCTCATCAAGCTGCCACTGTTAGACCCTTTGGACTTCATCTGCTCAGCTCAATTGGCTTCAATTTGGATAAAAGCACCTGCCAAATGTAATGAATGACCGAAATAATATATTTTTAACTGCTCCCATCACCTCTTAATAGCCTTAACTGCTTCAGAGAAGTATGTCATTCACTGCAGCACGTCTTGGCTCAAAAGATCAAAGCAAAAGAAGAAGCTTCAATTGAGCAATCACAGAGGCTTGTGAGATGAAACCCTGACCTGACTCTGGACATTGATAAGGAAACCCAGGCAAGCATATTGGCCTCTTAACTTTTGTACTCTACATTGACTTTCCTGAATGGTTTATCAGACTCCTTTCATTAATTTCATTATGCTCTTTATAGTACAGGTGTCCCTGTGAATGAGAGTAGACTTGAGTAATGACCATTCTGAAAAATACCCCCCCCACACACACATACACACGCACGATGTATTGAGCTATGTTTATCTTGTCTGTCTGAAATAAATAAAATAGTCTAATAAAAATCTGTAAATAGTTATACATCTGAGATTAGCTCACTGGAGTGCAGTCAAGGTACAGTGTATGAGCAGCAGAGACAAACACACACGCACGCACACACACACACACACACACACACACACACACACACACACACACTTAGCTAAGGCAATGATTCAGCAGGAATGTTTTGCTCCGTGTCTGCCTGCACAAACTGTCCGTGTTCCATGTATAAAAACAGTGTGATGAATCACACCTACGTACCCAGATTCCATAATGACGCAAAATATTCTAAGCATTTTTGAAGAAACGACACCCCTCACTGGTCCCAATGTAAAAGTTACCTTTCCAGGCAAAGATCAAACTTCATCTCTGACTAACCAATGACTTTTCAGCGGATAACAATCATCCACTCACATGCTAGTCACATGACATGATGATTTACAGAAATGTTTCCCAATCCTGAGTGCTTTCAACTCAATTAATAATTTTTTTTTATTTATTTATTCAATGCAACATCTCTGATTTAACTCCAGCTCACCTAAAGCCTTGTGGGTGATTTAAAGCAGGGTAAGAATGGAGGATTAATCCCACAATGCACTGCTGAGTACATCAGGATAAGGATTGGCCAACACTGGGAAAGCTTAGATTGGCTTCATTTGTGCTCAAAATGCAAGTCTGTGTGATTTTAAAGTTATGTAACCTATGTATTTTTGAGTCTTAGGAGAGGATTTAGTAACAGGTTGGTCTAGAAGACATGCAATGTTACAAATAACTTTCTGAAAAAAGAAAATCCAGCACTCTCATGCCCTGTTTACTTTGTAACTCCTTAACGGTACACTTAAAGTACAACCACTTAAATAAAACTAGAATCCTGAAGCAAAGTACTCTTTAAAACTACAGTGACCCTCTAGCCATATAAATGCAATAAAGTATGCGGAAAAAACGGGTCTTCAAAGCCTTTAAGATGATGAAGGGTTCCTAATTTGTGGAACAGGCTCTATATTAAACTTATAAAACCCAAAACTGCCCTCAGGAGCTCTCGCTTAACACGAAGAATAAAGCATCCTTCATACTGGTTGTTTACTTTGAGACCAAAAGAATTCTCGATAGTTCTTTGTAGAACCCTACAACAGACAGCTTTACAATAAAGTTTAGAGTATTACTGCTTACAAACGCAAAGAATTATTGGGAAAACAGAAATGATGATCTTCTATCGCTATACATGCCATTAAAACAAGGATTCTTCAAAATGTATTTGGATGTGTGTTTTCTCGCTTTTGGAAAGAGTGCTGTCTATAAAACTTCTAAAACCTCATCCAGAGGGATTTTCTAGAGGGTCCTTAGGAGTTTCGGGAAAGAAAAAAACAAAGACTGTATTCTGTTTCATCTGTGCTTTTAGAAGGAACAAAACGGCTCCATAGAGTAAATCCAGCACTCAGGGCTTCGGGACGCTCCTCTGGAGAGACCTTTAAAGCTTCTACGCAGAATCCTACAACGTTCCAAATGTAATTAATTTAGGAAGCTGAAAATAATTTTTTGGTCCAAGAGAATTGGATGATAGTAACCTAGTAATCTATTGACCCTATAGATTACTGTACACAGTGCCAGATATTCTCTTCTTTGCTTCGATATAGTAACATGTAAAAATCAAATTTCCAAAAAACCCTTAACAAAAGAACTGTTATGAAAGTAGAGTGAGATTAAAATGGTGTCATTTACTCTCTATCCCTATAAATAGCCCAAAGTATAGACTTTAAAGCCTTTTTGAAATTGGTATAGAGTATTTTCACAGTTCTAAGACGCTACATCTGGGATCTGCTTCCAAGGACAAAGAGCTGTGAATTCTCAAAATTCTCAATGAGTGTATCACCTAGACTTTTAGAGTATAAAAGGCTCCATCGAACAAATCTACCAGCCTGCTAAGTTCTTTGGTTTTATGCAAGAATCCTACAACGTTCCAAATATAACCCATTTAGGAAGCTAGGAATTCTTGACCAACCTTCAAAGATCATACGTTCATCAACCTGCTGGATATTATCTCATACACTGTTATACACTGCCATTTAAAGACTAAATTTTCCAGACAGTGCACTATGTAGAAATCCCAAAGTAACCCTGTCCTAAAACACTGTATGAAGCGCACAGTCTGAATCAAGTAATGCACAGGCATATGCTATGTCCAAAACCACCAAATAGTCTGTCAGAATAAAACACTACCTAGGGTGGTATACATCTTCTATGCCATTATGTGGTTTCGGTCATAGTCAGTGGTTCATCGGCTAATGACTAATGTGTTCACAGTGAATCTGCTGTGTTAGAGAAGGGAAAACACAAATCTCGGTAGGGCTGTGGAGGCACTACGTTATTCTGAGAGCGTAAAATGTGGGTTGAGTCCTGGAGGATTGAATTAAGAACCTCTGATCTAGACCAGAGCAGGACTGTGGCCCTAAGAGAGCTGGAGTTTAGCACTTTGATGTTTTCTTTTGGATGAGTTCTCATTGTTAGACTGGAGAAACACTGTGAGTACAGTTTAGGTTCTTCCCCACTTCCATCACCCACCTGGTCCAGGTGATCAGGTGAGCTTTACAAGCTCTGTCCAGAACAGAAGCTTATCTATAGCGTGTACACAGTATTACATGGATGCGAGAGGATCTCACCAGCTAGTCCTCCTCCTCCTTCTCCGTGTCCTTTCCTCTTCTGTAGGATGAAGTAGGGGTTTGCGCGCTCGGTAACCCAAAGCGCACCGGCCAGCAACACCTCCTCCGGGTGGAGCCACATCTTCTCCTTAACAGCCTCGCTTTATTTTCCTTACGACGGCATCCAAATCCGATCCGATCCGATTCAGCTTAGATCCGCGGGGTTTGTGCGCAGGCGGGCCGGAGAGGGTGCGCACTCGGACGACTCGAGCATTAAATTACACGATCTAAACAAGAGAGATAATAAGAAAATAAACAAAGGGACGAAATAGCATGAAGGGATGAAGCGCTGCGTTTATAAACCTTAAAGAAAACACACCTGGGAAAAACAGTGTCGATTTTCATTTAGATATAAATAATATATAAATATATAATCAGCCATATATTTACATTACATGCATGAATAAATAGGAGTCCGCGGAGTCTTTTGTTGATGGTCAGGTGCAGCTCGGTTGGTCGCTGTCCAGTCAGAGGAGTCAAATCAAGCCACAGTGCGAAATGATTGAATCGGAGCAGAAACCATTCGCGTATTTAAGGATCCATCGCTGCAAACCAAATAAACAATGCGCTTTACCGCAGGAGGTGAAGCGACTCTCTAGCGCCGCGGAGGAGACGCGCGTCACGACCGAAACCACGCCCCCGCGTGACAGCACAGTGGGCGGGGTTGTATAAAGTGTACAACAATAGGGTTAGAGATATTACAGGGATAAGAATAGCTATGTTATATATTAGATTCAATATTTATAGAGAATAATAACAGTGTTGTAGAATTTACAAATCTAAATGTTGTCGAGATTAATTTCCTATAACATGAACAGTTCTGGCTGTAATGCCAATTAACAGGTTTCTATATAAAAGATGGTCTACATTATTTAAGGTCAATAATAAATAAAATATGATTTAATATGGTCAAGCTTTCTGTAAGGAGACTGGACCACTTTTGATAGATATTGACCACTGCAGACCGGGAACATCCCACAAGAGCTGCAGTTTTGGAGATGCTCTGATCCAGTCGTCTAGCCATCAATTCAATTCAATTCAATTCAATTTTATTTGTATAGCGCTTTTAACAAAGAGCATTGTCTCAAAGCAGCTTTACAGAACATAAGAAACAATAAACATACAAACAAACAGTCCTAGATGTTAGACAAAATTTTCCCTAGTGAGCGAGCCTGAGGTGACTCAGGCGACTGTGGCAAGGAAAAACTCCCTTATCTCATCTGGGTGACACCGGAGAGTGTGATATGAACAATGTCCTTTCTGCATTAGTTGTGTGATGCAGATACAGCATGTGTAGAATGTTATGTGTAAAATGTCCACATAGGGTTGGCAGTGCTGCTTTGAATACTCCAGTCTTCAGAAAGCAGAACCCGGCTGGAGCTGGTCCATCTCTGGATGCCACCGGAGCTGGCACAACCTCTGTGTGTCTCGGGTATGGGTAGAAGAAGGGAAACAAATGGAAAGGAATTAGCGTAGCTGCTATTCATAATATTAGCAGGCACTAGATGATGATGTGCATTTAATCGGATGTATTGGAGTACAAAGTTATGGGATTTATTAGGTGTATACCTGGCTAAAGAGATATGTCTTTAGTCTACATTTGAACTGGGAGACTGTGTCTGAGCCCCGAACACTGTCAGGAAGACTGTTCCAAAGTTTAGGAGCTAAATACGAAAAAGCTCTACCCCCTTTTGTAGACTTTTATATTCTGGGAACTACCAGAAGTCCAGAGTTTCGAGATCTTAAGGAGCGTGATGGATTGTAATGTGTTAGAAGACTGGCTAGATATGTGGGAGCTGAACCATTTAGGGTCTTGTATGTAAGAAGTGCTAGTTTATAATCAATTCTAAACTTAACAGGCAGCCAGTGCAGGGATGATAATATTGGGGTTATGTGATCATACTTTCTTGACCTGGTAAGGACTCTGGCAGCTGCATTCTGTACTAACTGTAGCTTATTTATTGAAGATGCAGGACAACCACCTAGTAATGCATTACAATAGTCCAGTCTGGAGGTCATGAATGCGTGAACTAGCTTTTCTGCATCAGATACAGATAAAACGTTCCTAAGCTTGGCGATATTTCTGAGGTGGAAGAAGGCTATTTTTGTAATATTGGAAATATGTTTTTCAAAGGACAAATTGCTGTCTAATATTACGCCCAGGTCTTTCACTGTAGAGCTAGTAGTAATAGAACATCCTTCTAAGTACAGGTCGAATTGTGAGAGCTTCTGTGTACTGGTTTTTGGACCAATCAGTAATATCTCCATCTTATCAGGATTTAGTAATAGAAAATTATGTCATCCAATTAATATCTTTAACACACTCTGTTAATCTGGACAATTTAGATATTTCATCTGGTTTTGATGAGATATATAACTGTGTATCGTCAGTGTAACAATGGAAACTAATCCCATACCTTCTAATGATGTTGCCTAACGGAAGCATGTATATTGAGAAAAGCAGAGGTCCTAAAACTGATCCTTGTGGGACCCCATATTTCACTGGCATTACACTGGACAGTTCTCCATTTAAATCTACAAAATGGTATCAATCAGACAGGTAGGATCTAAACCATTTTAATGCCTGTCCATGAATACCTATGTGATTTTGTAAGCGGTCTACAAGAATGTTATGATCTATAGTGTCGAATGCAGCACTAAGATCAAGTAAGACTAATATTGAGATGCAGCCTTGGTCCGAAGCTAAGAACAAGTCATTTGTGATCTTAACTAAGTGCAGTTTCTGTACTATGATGGGGCCTGAAACCTGACTGAAATTCTTCAAGGATAAAGTTTTCCTGTAAGATGGAGCATATTTGAGTAGACACAACCTTTTCTAATATTTTAGATATAAAAGGAAGGTTTGAAATCAGTCTGTAATTTAATAAGTCATTAGGGTCTAGTTTAGTTTTCTTAAGAAGAGGCTTAATAACTTCACGTCACACCATCACAATTTGGCCCTTGTCAAACTTGCTCAAATCTTTACACTTGCCCATTTTTCCTGCTTCTAACACATCAACTTTGAGGACAAAATGTTTACTTGCTGCTTAACATATCCCACCCACTAACAAGTGCCATGGTGAGGAGATATATATATTATATATATATACAGTGGGGCAAAAAAGTATTTAGTCAGCCACCAATTGTGCAAGTTCTCCCACTTAAAAATATGAGAGAGGCCTGTAATTTTCATTATAGGTACACTTCAACTATGAGAGACAGAATGAGAAAAAAAAAAATCCAGAAAATCACATTGTCTGATTTTTAAAGAATTTATTTGCAAGTTATGGTGGAAAATAAGTATTTGGTCACTTACAAAAAAGCAAGATTTCTGGCTCTCGCAGACCTGTAACTTCTTCTTTAAGAGGCTCCTCTGTCCTCCACTCGTTACCTGTATTAATGGCACCTGTTTGAACTTGTTATCAGTATAAAAGACACCTTTCCACAACCTCAAACAGTCAGACTCCAAACTCCACTATGGCCAAGACCAAAGAGCTGTCAAAGGACACCAGAAACAAAATTGTAGACCTGCACCAGGCTGGGAAGACTGAATCTGCAATAGGTAAGCAGCTTGGTATGAAGAAATCAACTGTGGGAGCAATTATTAGAAAATGGAAGGCATACAAGACCACTGATAATCTCCCTCGATCTGGGGCTCCACGCAAGATCTCACCCCGTGGGGTCAAAATGATCACAAGAACGGTGAGCAAAAATCCCAGAACCACACGGGGGGAGCTAGTGAATGACCTGCAGAGAGCTGGGACCAAAGTAACAAAGGCTACCATCAGTAACACACTACGCCGCCAGGGACTCAAATCCTGCAGTGCCAGACGTGTCCCCCTGCTTAAGCCAGTACATGTCCGGGCCCGTCTGAAGTTTGCTAGAGAGCATTTGGATGATCCATAAGAGGATTGGGAGAATGTCATATGGTCAGATGAAACCAAAATAGAACTTTTTGGTAAAAACTCAACTTGTCGTGTTTGGAGGAGAAAGAATGCTGAGTTGCATCCAAAGAACACCATACCTACTGTGAAGCATGGGGGTGGAAACATCATGCTTTGGGGCTGTTTTTCTGCAAAGGGACCAGGACAACTGATCCGTGTAAAGGAAAGAATGAATGGGGCCATGTATCGTGAGATTTTGAGTAAAAACCTCCTTCCATCAGCAAGGGCATTGAAGATGAAACGTGGCTGGGTCTTTCAGCATGACAATGATCCCAAACACACCGCCCGGGCAACGAAGGAGTGGCTTTGTAAGAAGCATTTCAAGGTCCTGGAGTGGCCTAGCCAGTCTCCAGATCTCAACCCCATAGAAAATCTTTGGAGGGAGTTGAAAATCCGTGTTGCCCAGCGACAGCCCCAAAACATCACTGCTCTAGAGGAGATCTGCATGGAGGAATGGGCCAAACTACCAGCAACAGTATGTAAAAACCTTGTGGCGACTTACAGAAAACATTTGACCTCTGTCATTGCCAACAAAGGGTATATAACAAAGTATTGAGATGAACTTTTGTTATTGACCAAATACTTATTTTCCACCATAACTTGCAAATAAATTCTTTAAAAATCAGACAATGTGATTTTCTGGATTTTTTTTTCTCATTCTGTCTCTCATAGTTGAAGTGTACCTATGATGAAAATTACAGGCCTCTCTCATCTTTTTAAGTGGGAGAACTTGCACAATTGGTGGCTGACTAAATACATTTTTGCCCCACTGTATATATATATATATAGTTGCTATAACAGTAAAGATGAACTTGTCTCATGGATGTTCACCACTTCAAAACACATGTCCATTATATAAGCAGTTGTAATTGCTTTCTGTGGTATAAGAGAAATAAATCGTATGACATGCCCTTATAGGAAAATAAGCCCATGGCTGTACCGCTGCTTAGCATCACACCATCCCCTTATGGTTGTTATATTCCTTAACACAAAATGTATATTATAAATGCAGTTGCAGGGTGTGACAGTGGCAGTATATGTGACAATGTCCTTAGCTGTTGTTTAAAAGCTTTATTTTATGCTGGAGGAATGAACAGCTCCATATCTTCGTTTATCTTCTTGTATCTCTGAGATACTGAAGTCCTAATGTTACATAGATTGTTATTCGGGTTTATAAATATCTATTTTGTTCAGTTCATTCATAATAATCAACACATTTGAAAAGGAATACAAATGAATACTTACAATGCTAGAGTCCTTCTCCTTCTTTGGTTGGTTCTTTGCTTCCTAAAATGGTTCTACTTCTTTGATATGGTTCCCTTGATTCATCCTTTGTCTAGAGAGAAGGAAACCACATCAAATCCACTCTAAAATATCAAAACATAGTCGATTATATATTAAAAGGTACACTCAGTGCTACATTATTAAGCATGACATTTAGCATTTAATGTAATGAGGAGTTATAAAACCGCCCCCAGTCTATGGTAAAAGGTTCATGCTACTACCTGAGAGCTGGAGGTGTTTCCTGATTAGTTCAAATCAGTGTAAGTGAGCACAGCACAAAACCCAGGCTATATTTATGAACACACAGCAGTGTATGTGTGCTCTTCTGTGACTAAGAGCATTATACAGTGGGATGGTGGACAAACTTACAGCAGCTGGCCTACTTAGTGAATCTACAGTAACACAAAACCAGAGTCATGTTTCAAAAAGCCAGATTTTCTGTTTGGGCTGCAATACAAGACAAGGTTTGAGGTATTTTGATGAGTCAGTATTGATTTCTGTCTGAAGAGGAAAATATTGCTCTTCGGAGCCTTTCAGCCATGTTTTGTATTGAAAGTGTATAGTATTAGTAAGAATTCTTCATTTTAGTGACAAAGTCAACATCTTGGTGCTTAAATCTATTTAAAATAACAATGTTTAGTGCCATGGAGGAAATATAAGCACTGGAAATGAGGTCAATGTGCATTATTGTTATTTTGGTTTTTAGGTTCCCCATATAACCCACACAGTGATGCACCATTCACAGATGCTGTGTGTGTGCGTGTGTGTGTGTGTGTGTGTGTGTCTCACCACAGTAGGTAGGCGGAAAAGGGATGTTTATGTGTTACAAACCAAAGTGCAAACGGAGGCAGAGTTTTTTTTTCCTCTAAACTCTTCGAGCCCTATTAATAGTGCACCATTTTAAAACCAGTACCCACCTTTACACATATAAATACAGCAAGACATACTCCATCCCACACATTCTTATGCTGTTATCTAATATTAAATTTTAATTTAATTCTAATGAAAAGTTAAAAGAAAGTATCAAACAGCATGAAGGAAAAACAGGCATATATCAGATGCTTTCATCCCATACACACATTGTTTTTTCTCCTAACCCTGATAACCCCTGGCAAATAAAAGTCTTTTCTTCATTCCTTCAACTGCAGGAAGCACTTTGTCTTTGTTGAGAGTCATAAAACTTTCTCTACTTTCTACAAAGGCTGAGGAAAGACCATCTCTCTCCCCCCATCCTGACCATGTTCTACAAAGGGACCATTGAGAGCTTCCTGAGCAGTGTCCTGCATCACTGCCTGGTTTGGGAATTGCACCATCTTGGATGGCAAGACCCTACAGCGGATAGTGAGGACAGTTGAGAAGATCGTTGGAGTCTCTCTCCCCTCTATCATGGACATTTACACCACACGCTGCATTCGCAAAGCCAACAGCATTGTGGATGACCCTGCAATGCTGTGTGTCCTGTACTTTTTTGTGTTGTTTTGTATTGTCTTATGTCTTGCACTGTTTGCACCAGGTTGCACATGTTGCACTTTATGTAGCTAGGACAACTACTTTCTGTCCTTAGCGCTAGGTTGTTGTTTTGTTTTATAGTATATGTTGTGATGTTGTTTCATGTAGCACCAGGGTCCTGGAGAAACGTTGTCTCATGTCATTATGTACTGCATCAGCTATATAGGGTTGAAATGACAATAAAAGCTTCTTGACTTGACTTGACTTGATAAAAAACCCTGGGTCTAACCCTGAAAGACTGGGAACAAGGCAGAACCTGAATAGGATGCCATTATATGACAGGACTCATTCACACACTCATCCAAATTCAAATTCACGCCTGTGTGCAATTTAGCTCAGACAATCCACTCACCAGCAAGCATTTGGGAGGTGGGAGAAAATTGGACTAAACCAACTGGAAGAATCTAAAATGGATACAGGGAGATTTGCTTGTACATGCACACCAAATATAGCTTCTGTATTTGCTTTTCTACACTTAGGTCTAATGTTATCAGACATTTCAGAAGAAAAAGTCTTTCATAAGCTAAAGTGCTTCTGTAGGAAGTGAAACCAAAAGGACTGTAACGATAAAGTGCATCATTTCAGTTCATTTGATTCTCAATGCAATACATCTGCACCTCAAGCAATAGATTTAACATGCTGCATAATGAGGTAAGCAATTTATAATGTGTGAGGTATTATAATCTCACACAAACACACACTCACTCTTCTTAAAATGTAACTTCCTCTTTGTCTCAGATCAGGAAAAACTACAGGGGTTTGCAAAAAGAAAAATGACACACACGCTTCGTCTAAAAATGGCATTGAGCTCCTTTACTCAACCAGCAAGCAGGAGCTGGAAGATTCCCTGAAATCTTAAAGGTCTGGTGAGCTACTGCAATTTCTGAGGGTTAGTGAGGGGTGGAGCGAAAAGGTCACACTCCAAAATATGTGTACCACACACAGACACACACACACACCCCCTGATGCAATCCAGACTCAAAAATCATCATGTTGGTTGAGAAATTTATTTCCAGTGGTGGAAAACACAGATTCTACCCCCACCCCGCTCACGAACACACCCCCAACACCCCGAGAGTCCCACCATTGAGAGCTGACCATGTTTCATTTTGTTACATTCAACTGTCCAAATTTTTTTTCTTGACATGCTGCTAAGTGTTATTACACTTTTAATTATTGTACTTTTATAACACTGAAAGTTTGAATCAACCAATTCCTTTAATCAACTGATCCCTTAATTTGGTGTATCGTTACAGCTCTAGAAACCAAATATACTGTATAGAAATTCTTACAGGGGCCTGCTATCAGCTCAGTGCTCCTAATGGACTGTTTATACTACTTATATACACTATATTGCCAAAAGTTTTACCCATACTTAATCCGTAGGGTATAATATGGAGTTGTCCCGTTGGTTCCTCCGCACCAAACTCTCTCATCCATGTCTTTACGGATGTTGCTTTGTGCACTGGTGAGCAGTCATGTTGGAACAGGAAGGAGTCATCCAGAACTGTTCCCACAAAATTGGGAGCATGAAATTATCCAAAATGTCTTGGTATGCTGAAGCATTAAGAGTTCCTTTCATTGAAACTAAGGGGCCAATCCCAACACCTGAAAAACAACCCCACACCATAATCCCACCTCCACCAAACTTTACACTTGGCACAATGCAGTCAGGCAGCTACCATTCTCCTAGCAACCAACAAAATCCAGACTCGTCCATCGAATTGCCAGACAGAGAAGCGTCTCTCCAGAGAACACGTCTCCTCTGCTCTAGAGTCCAGTGGCAGTGTGCTTTACACCACTGCATCTGACGCTTTGCATTGCACTTGGTGAAGTAAGACTTGCGGCTGCTCGGCCATGAAAACCATTCCGTGAAGCTCTCTATGCACTGTTCTTGAGCTAATCTGAAGACCACACGAAGTTTGGAGGTCTGTAACTATTGACTGTTGACAGCTATGTGCCTCAACGTGCACTGACCCCACTCTGTGATTTTACGTGGCTTACCACTTCGTGGCTGAGTTGCTGTTGTTCCCAATTGCTTCTACTTTGTTATAATACCACTAAAAGCTAACATTGTGGAATATTTAGTAGTGAGGAAATTTCACAAATGGACTTATTGCTCAGGTTGCAACCTATCACGGTACCATGCTTGAATTCACTGAGCTCCTGAGAGCATCCCATTCATTCACAAATGTTTGTACAAGTAGTCTGCATGCCTAGGTGCTTGATTATATGCACCTGTGGCCATGGAAGTGGAAATTGGAAGACCTGAATTCAATGATTTGGAGGGGTGTCCCAAAACTTTTTGCAATATAGTGTATATAGAAATGGTGCTGAAAGTTCCCTTTTTGTATATTGTCCAACACTTTTTGGAACTTCAACATGACACATGTATTTCTGTGAATTCTGTGGTTTTCTGTATTCCAGAGCAAATTCTTGTACATGACAAGTTCTGTAAAGAAAAAGTGTTTCCAATTTCCGTTATGTGACTGTAACACAGTGTGTAGCTCACGTCCAAAACGATTTCTATTCAAACAACAACAACAACAACAACAATGCTATAATTGTTTTAAAACTAACTAGGTTGCTGGATTGTGTGAGTCTTAAGCACTATTTTTAAGCATATGGTGACTTTTTCATCATCCTAAAGCAGGGATTAGAAAGCTCAGGTTGAAAGATGAGATACGCGACAGCTTTCAGAAAGTGCCCCAGAGGGAAACCGTTTGCTGTGAATATAGGAAGTGAAACTTTACCATGCTTTAGTTTTTCTTTATCGTTTTTGAATGAAACCAAAATATCCCCCAGTAAAAGTGTTTCCCATCAAGATCATGACAAGTTTGCATTTCAGGTCAGAGCATTACAGAATGGGGAATACTGACAAGGGCCCCTAGGAAAAGGGATGGACAGGCTTTAGGAGCCTAGACTGAAAACTCTCCATCTTTAAGAGATAATGACTCATATTTTGTCATGCTTGTATTTGTGATTCTAAATACTTCGCCATGACAAAAAGTAGGTCATTTTGGTCACAGATGTATTGCAATGGAAGAGTCAATGAGTAACAGGTAATGACAGCAATATCTGCATATGAAGCAGATATGATTTTCGTTTTGAGTCTGCAGCAATAGCTATGGTTCATGTTCCTCCTCTCTCTGGTAAAAACACAGTATTTGTGTAAACAGGTATCTGACAAACCATTGGCCACAAAGCCGCAGCACCAATACTGACACGATATGAAAAGTAAAGTTAGCTGCACTGGGGAAATACAGCTCATGGTTAATTAGACTGGGGAAGTACCGCACTGACCTAAATCTGTATCAACTACAGTGATCAACATCACCACCTTATTCCAGGCTTTAAAGACAAAGAAGAGCTACTTCTTTGTCCTTTTACAGACTTCTGTCCTCAACGGCAGCAGGACATGACACTTATATAGATTTCGTGTAAATAATAGCTTTCAATTTATCCTCTAGTATTTGGTTTATAGAGAAATAATGGGTTTTAGCTTTACAACATCATTATCATCATCATCATTATCCCTTTCTATAGGGAACCCACTCTAACCAGTAAGCCCTCTCTTGCAGGGTTTGATATACCATAAAATCTTTAAAGGCTTCAGTTGAAGATCCTTTGAGAGGGAAGAATCTACACATGTTGATACAAGAGGGTTTGTTTTTAAAAAAAAAAAAAACCAAACAACTTTTACGAAGCTCTTATCCATCCAAAAAACCTTGAGGAACCATTTCCCCCCATTTTATTGTGGAAAGAAATGAAAACATTTAGTTCTATCATGAAAATAGCCTACTGGTGGTGCAGGTCCTCCACACTATTTATCACTGACAACTCTTCTGGTGATGCTTCAGTGCAACTTCTAACATTAGCAGAGGAAACATAGATCATAGGTGTAATAATGAAAGCAGCTGCATAAGAGAAGATGAAAATGAAGGAAGGTGGCATGGTGCAGTGGGTAGCATTGTCACCTCACAACTCCAGGGTCCTCAGTTGGATCTTGAGACTGTGATTCATGATTCAAGAGTTTATTGTGATATTGTCCATGTGAAGTTTCATATGTTCTTCCATACAAAAATGCTGGTAGGTGGATTGGCTACTAGAAATTATACC
This sequence comes from Hemibagrus guttatus, assembly GCA_033459395.1. Lineage (NCBI taxonomy): Eukaryota > Metazoa > Chordata > Actinopteri > Siluriformes > Bagridae > Hemibagrus > Hemibagrus guttatus. Next base: position 27,292,348 of record JAUCMX010000002.1, read on the forward strand.
CTATAAGTGAATATTTGTAAAGACGCTGAGGCGGCGTTAGGATCCATATGCAGATGTTTTAATTCAATCCACAGGAAACAAATCCAAATCAGTAAGCAATAGACGTAAACATGAGGCAGGCGAAGGTAGGTTCACAATAAGGCAGTCCAATCCAAGCAACAAAACAATGGGTAATCCAAAAGGCAGAAACAGAGCAAACAGGCAACAGTCATACACAGGATAGCAAAATAAGGAATACGGAAACGCTCTGTAAGGCAGGTAAACTGGCAATACTTTGCGATGAGTGAGAGCATAGCCATGCTTAAATGTCTACCAAACAGGAAGTAACCAATGAAGCAGAGGGAGCAGCAGACAGTCAGTACGCGGGAGAGGGCTCCCTCTGCTGGCGTGGCGTTACAGAATCCCCCCCCTTAGGAGCGACTCCTGGCGCTCTACGAGGACGTCCCCGTGGTCGCAGTGCAGGACGATCGGGTCTGGCTTGATGAAAGTCCTCAATCAGTGATGGGTCCAGGATGTCGTGAACGGTTACCCATGATCTTTCCTCAGGTCCGTATCCCTCCCAGTCCACCAAATATTGGAGCTGACCCCCTCTCCGTCTGGAGTCCAGCATCTCCCTTACCGCATATGCCGGGGCTCCGTCAATGTCCAGCGGTGAAGGTGGCTCCCGGTTCTCGACATTGGGGTCAGCATCCGGGTGGACCGGTTTGAGGAGGGAAACATGGAAGGAGGGAGCAACACGATAATTACCAGGAAGCTCCAACTGGTAAGTGACCTCATTAATCTGTCTCAAGATTTTGAATGGGCCTACATACCTTGGACTTAGCTTCCTGCTGGGTAGCCGCAACTTGAGGTCCCGTGTGGAGAGCCAGACCCTCTGTCCCGGTTGGTAGGGAGGATGTGGGCGATGGCGTCTGTTGGCCTGGATCACCTGACTCCTGACAGCCCTTTGCAGACGTACATGTGCGCTGTCCCACACCCTCTCACTACGACGAATCCAGTCATCGACTGCAGTGACCAGAGAAGGTTCACCAGACCACGGGAACATGGGGGGTTGGTATCCTAGTATGCATTGAAACGGAGTGAGACCAGTAGCTGAATGCCTTAATGAGTTCTGTGCGTACTCTGCCCATGGTAGAAACTCTGACCAACGATGCTGTTCACGACCACAGTATGACCTGAGATACCTGCCAATCTCTTGGTTCAGTCTCTCCACTTGCCCGTTAGACTGTGGATGGTAACCTGAAGTCAAACTCACGTTGATGTCCAGCTGCTTACAGAAAGCTTTCCATACTTGTGACATGAATTGTGTTCCTCTGTCAGAAACGATGTCTTCAGGTATACCATAGACTCTAAAGACCTGATGGAACAGTGATTGAGCGGTTTCCATGGCCGTGGGGAGGCCCTTCAGAGGGATTAACCGGCAGGCTTTTGAGAAACGGTCAATGGCTACCAGAATCGTGGTAAATCCGTTTGATGGGGGCAGATCAGTGACAAAGTCTATAGAGAGATGTGACCACGGTCTTTGGGGTATGGGCAAGGGCTGTAACAAACCAGATGGTAGTTCCTTGGGTGTTTTGGACTGGGCACAAACTGAACATGACTTGACATAGTTTGCTACGTCCTTCACCATGGACGGCCACCAGAATGCGTTTTGTGTGAGATGAAGTGTTCTTGAAATACCTGGATGACCTGAGCACAGAGATGTGTGGACCCATTGCATGACTCGGATTCGAAGATTTGAGGGAACATAGTGTTTGTGAAGAGGACAACCTGGTGGCGTTGGTTCACTCTGCTGTTCCCTCTGGATCTTGTCCATCAAATCCCAAGTAACAGGCGCAATGATAATGGATGGTGGTAAGATAGACTCGGGTTTAAAGTCAGTTTGTGGATGATCGTGTCTTCTGGATAGTGCATCCGCCTTGCTGTTCTTGCTGCCAGGACGGTAGGTTACAGTGAACTGGAATCTGGTAAAGAATAATGACCAGCGTGCTTGGCGAGGGTTTAGTCTCTTGGCACTCTTGATGTATTCAAGTTTCTTGTGATCTGTGATTACCTGGAAGGGGTGAGTGGAGCCCTCCAGCCAGTGTCTCCACTCTTCGATTGCCGCTTTCATGGCTAGCAGTTCCTTGTTGCCCACATCATAGTTGCGTTCAGCATCCATGAGTTTCCTGGAGAAGTAAACACAGGGGAAGAGTTTGCCTGGTTGTCCGTGGCACTGAGAGAGTACTGCACCTATTCCACTATCGGAAGCATCAACTTCTACAACGAATGGTAGGTTGGGATCTGGATGTTTAAGGATGGGTGCAGTCTTGAAGCTGTTCTGAAGGTTAGTGAATGCTCGAGTGGCATCATCCGTCCATTTTAATCTCAAAGGTTTACCTTTCAGTAAGGATGTCAGTGGCGCTGCTGTGACGCTGTAGTTGCGGATGAAGCGTCGGTAGAAATTAGCAAATCCCAGGAAACGCTGAAGTTCTTTAACTGTGGTGGGTCGTGGCCATTCGGTAACTGCTGTGATCTTGGAATTGTCCATCTCCACACCTTGATAGCTGACATTGTATCCCAGGAATGCAGTTCGCTGGACATGGAATTCACATTTTTCTGCTTTTATGTAAAGGTGATTCTTTAATAGTCTGGTGAGTACAGCTCTGACATGACCCTGGTGCTCCTCTTCCGACTTGGAGTAGATTAATATGTCATCGATGTAAGCAACTACATACTTGTTCAAGATGTCTCTGAAGATCTCGTTGATAAATGACTGAAAGACTGCAGGTGCATTGGCTAGCCCATACGGCATAACCCTGTATTCATAGTGGCCCCTAGTGGTCAGAAAGGCAGTTTTCCACTCATCTCCCTCTTTGATTCTAATGAGGTTGTAGGCACTCCTGAGATCTAACTTGGTGTAGATTTTTGCCTCTCTGAGCTGTTCGAGCGCTGCAGGTACTAATGGTAGTGGGTATCGAAATTTCACCATGACATTATTCAAACCTCAGTAATCGATGCACGGTTGAAGCCCTCCATCCTTCTTTTCCACGAAGAAGAAGCCTGCAGCTGCTGGGGAAGTGGATGGACGAATGAAACCGGAACTGAGAGCTTCCTCGATGTAGTCCTCCATGGCTTGGGTCTCAGGACGTGAAAGAGGATATACCTTGCTCTTGGGAGGCATGGCATTGGGCAGGAGGTCGATAGCGCAATCCCAAGGATGATGAGGTGGCAGCTGGGTAGCTTTGGCCTTACTGAAGACCTCCTGTAGGTCTTGGTAGCATGACGGGATGGTGACTGGCTTGCACTCAGGGCTCTCTACACTGGTGGTTAGACATGACTTGATAACTGTGTTGCCCAGACAGTGGGAAAAACAGAATTGTGACCAATGTGTGATCTCACCCTGATACCAAGAGATGACTGGGTCGTGAACAGATAACCAGGGGTACCCTTGGATGATTTCATGGCGTGGAGAGTCAATTACGTAGAATGTGATGGTCTCCCGATGAAATAGTCCCACTTGAAGTTGCATGGGCAGAGTTTTGGTGGCGGATGCCATCTCCAATAGGCTTGTTGTTAACGGCGTTAACCTTAAGTGGAGGATTGCAGGGTTGGATGGAAGCTCTGCCTGCAGCTCTATATTCAGACTGTGTTGAAACACGGCCTTGAGTGCAACTTGACTGAACCCGATGGCGTACTCAGCTGCTAACCTGCGGCCTTGAGATAGCTGCAGTAGACGAGTGGAAACATCCTTGCCCCCTGCTGGATATTCAAACACATCTTTGAGTTGTTTCACGAAATATGTGTAGGATGTTTGGAACAAGTGATCAGTTTCCCAAACTGCCGCAGCCCACTCGATCGCTTTACCAGTTAGCAATGACATGAGAAACGCACACTTCTTCTCCTCAGACTCAAAATCAATCCCTTGATGCATGAAAAAGATCTCTACTTGACGGAGAAAACCTTTACATTGCTCCGCTGAACCATTAAATTTATCAGGTAGCGCAAAGCTTACCTTCCTGGGCACAGGCGGTGGTAGCGATCGTAAATGCTGAGTGAGTTATTCATTGGCCACTTGTGCTTTGGTCAGTTGGTCTTGGTATTCCCTGAGAACATCGCTTTGATAAGCGAATGTGGCCTGCAGATTGGAAACTTCTGCTGGATTCATCGGTGGTGAAGTATTCTGTAAAGACGCTGAGGCGGCGTTAGGATCCATATGCAGATGTTTTAATGCAATCCACAGGAAACAAATTCAAATCAGTAAGCAATAGACGTAAACGTGAGGCAGGCGAAGGTAGGTACACAATAAGGCAGTCCAATCCAAGCAACAAAACAATGGGTAATCCAAAAGGCAGAAACAGAGCAAACAGGCAACAGTCATACACAGGATAGCAAAATAAGGAATATGGAAACGCTCAGTAAGGCAGGTAAACTGGCAATACTTCACGATGAGTGAGAGCATAGCCATGCTTAAATGTCTACCAAACAGGAAGTAACCAATGAAACAGAGGGAGCAGCAGACAGTCAGTACTCGGGAGAGGGCTCCCTCTGCTGGTGTGGCGTTACAATATTGTTGTGTTTTCATGGTGCTCTGTAATGGAGTAGAGTTCCATCCTACCCCCACTGAAAGACTCCTGAGAAGATATTATTGAAAACAGCTACTGAATAACTATTTCTGGTCTTTGTAATACACAGCATGATTCTCTTGCATTATTATGGCTTCCACTAGCCACAAATCCCCAAAATTTTGATATTCAGCTTTTAATAAAAAGTTGCTTCTCACTGGTTTTGAGAAGGTCTTTAGACGTCACCTCACATCACATCACCTCATGTGACCATGCAACTCTGCAATCCTGAATTGTGCAAAATTTTCCAGATAGCTGGAAAACTCTGAAACCCCGGGCATGCACTTAAAAATCCATTCATAACAAAAACAGCATGTGTCTAAAGAGTGCCAAATCTCTGCTTAATCCACCTCCTGTGTCTGTCTCACATAACCTCCAGCAATTCACTCAGCTCAACTTAAGGATCTCTATCACAACTCATTATGTCTTCCGTTCAAAGACAGCGGTGGTCCGATGGAAGCCACTTATTTACTCAATAAACAGTAAAATGTGCTGGCATTTATTTGTTTTTCAGTGACTTGTGTTAATGAAGATGAGCATTTCAATGTGATGTCATTAAAATGTTCGGGGTTTTTTTTTGTAATAAAAGCAAATGATTTTATTTGTGAATCTTACTGGCCAAATTTATTTGTGAGGTAGGAAGTGAATGCTGTAAAGGATGTAAATATGATAGGTTCTAGGTTTTGTAGAAAGAGTAAATTGTAATTGGTTACAATCATCATTTAGTGCAGTATAGACCAAGAATAATCCATAATGTTATAACTTTGTACCCTGTGCTCTTTACCATTTTTGACAGCAGGCTACAGAAGAGTTTCTTTCCCAGTCGCATATCTCGGTTTAATCAACCACCATCTGCACCACCGGGTCTCCCTCTGTCACACACAGCCTCCAGCAATTCACTGATTATGATCTTTATCATTACTCATTCTTCCTTTTCTCAAAGGCAATGATGGTCTGTTGGCAGCCAGACATTTACTCAATAAACAGTAAAAGGTACTGGCTTATATTTATCTTCAGAAGCTCTAGTGTGATGGGGTCATTGGAGTATACTGTCGGAACTCAGAGTCCCCTCTGAGTGGACACTCTACAAGGTGGTTCTGAAGTCTTCTCCAATTACCTATATTTATCAAATGCTTTGCTAATTTATAAGAAAGAAAACAATGAAACCTGGAGCTGTGAAGCAGCACCTTTAAGAAGTCCAAAAGAAACCTTTTTCCTAATGGTGTAGGTTTAGACTATTTACACATCTATAACCTTAGATTTTTTTTATTTTTTTTTGGTTTTTCTAGACTAGTCTTAAAGGATCTATGTTAAAATTCCTTAACAATTTTAAGAAAGGGTTTCAGATAGACAGTAAACCTGGTGGGAATGCAGATGGTGGTTGATTGTAGCAGATGCTTGCTGTCAAAAATGCACAAACAGAAATATTTGTAATAAATATGCCTTCTTCATGGGGTAATGTTCCTGGGAGAAGCTCGGGATCAGAGCAGGCTTGTGACCATAGCTTTTGGTGAGGCAGGACATTGTGAATTGCCACACAAAATTAAGTCAAGGGGCAGTTATACTTGAATTATGCAATAGGATACTAGCTAGTGAATTTTTAGAGGAACCATGAGTTGAATAGACAGGATTCAGTCTAGCAGCTCGTTTTTAAGCATAAGTTATTAATAGCTGCATCTACTTAGATAAATTCAATGTCTATACCTTGTTGGAAAAGTATTGCATTTTTGATTTGTGAAACAAAATACAAAAATAAAATTTTTATTTTTTGTTTAAGTTTTGTTGATGGAGTTCCATGATAATACAGACAATAAATCAATAACAAGAAAGTCTTTGTCTTGCTTTCATAAATCCATACTGGCCTATTTTGTCAGACTGAAACCGAGAACACAGTTCTTTCGGGTGTTTTTTTTCTCCTAGACTGACTCATTTCTCATTCACGTTCTGGTTATTTGAAACTAATGTTCTTAGGCTGATTGTAATGACAGGGTTTTCATGACACCTGTGAGAGTCCAGGCATTCTCAGTAGTGACAGAATAAACTACTAAGGGAAGTGAATATATCTGAATCAACATCACCTTCCTTGCTTAAATAAGGAAAGTGAATCTATGCAGATTTTATGATGTAGGTTGTGAGAGATGATGTAGAACCTCAAGGGAGAAAAATGAGTTTGTTCAGAACTGAATTTAGGAAGTTCACAGAGATGTCAGGACATCCGATGAGTTCATCGGAGATTTTACAGTGTGTTCGAAGAAAAAACGAACCAAAAATAACACACTAAAAACACCTTTTTTGAAAGGCATCAGCAGCAACAAGAAATGTAATTCACACTGTAATTATTCATTCAAAGCCATGGTTTAACAAATGAGTATCATTTCTATAAGAAACCTGAAATAAGTCTCTGCTTATCCTTCAGCTCTTGGGTTTATAACTGGTCATAAATACTCATCGCTGTGATTTACAGTATATAGAGGAGTGTTATAGCTTCCTGTCAGGAAGAAGAGCTCTCCATTGGTCTTGATCTAGATCTAGATCAATGAAGATCGAGATCTTTATTTATAATGCCATTCTTTATATCCTGCCACTGTAAATCATCAGACTGTTTTGAACTAGAAGGTCATGTTCATAATGCCTCAATCAATGCTAACGCTCATACACAATATAGCTCAAGTTTAATCTTTCAGCTCCAGCGCTTTAGAAGCTAGGAATAAACTTTAAGAGCTTTAAAGAGGACTCCACAATTTTTGGTGGCATTGTGTATGCTTTAGATAAATAAATACTTATAGATACTTATAGATACTTTGGGATATGCTGTTATATGAAAATAATAAGTGATAGGATGGCATGATTTAGCCTGACACAAAGCAGATTTACTGTTACCAAGCCAAACTTGGTCATTTTATTAACGCTAACATTTTTTAGATATTAAGACAGGCACGTCATACTTTTTATGAATTTATGGAACATGTGTAAACTACAAACCCGATTCCAAAAAAGTTGGGACACTGTACAAATTGTGAATAAAAACCCGAATGCAATGATGTGGAAGTTTCAGATTTCAATATTTTATTCAGAATACAACATAGATGACATATCAAATGTTTAAACTGAGAAAATGGATCATTTTAAGGGAAAAATAAGTTGATTTTAAATTTCATGGCATCAACACATCTCAAAAAAGTTGGGACAAGGCCATGTTTACCACTGTGTGGCATCCCCTCTTCTTTTTATAACAGTCTGCAAACGTCTGGGGACTGAGGAGACAAGTTGCTCAAGTTTAGGAATAGGAATGTTGTCCCATTCTTGTCTAATACAGGCTTCTAGTTGCTCAACTGTCTTAGGTCTTCTTTGTCGCATCTTCCTCTTTATGATGCACCAAAGGTTTTCTATGGGTGAAAGATCTGGACTGCAGGCTGGCCATTTCAGTACCCGGATCCTTCTTCTACGCAGCCATGATGTTGTAATTGATGCAGTATGTGGTCTGGCATTGTCATGTTGGAAAATGCAAGGTCTTCCCTGAAAGAGACGACGTCTGGATGGGAGCATATGTTGTTCTAGAACTTGGATATACCTTTCAGCATTGATGGTGCCTTTCCAGATGTGTAAGCTGCCCATGCCACACGCACTCATGCAACCCCATACCATCAGAGATGCAGGCTTCTGAACTGAGCGCTGATAACAACTTGGGTTGTCCTTGTCCTCTTTAGTCCGGATGACATGGCATCCCAGTTTTCCAAAAAGAACTTCAAATTTTGATTGGTCTGACCACAGAACAGTTTTCCACTTTGCCACAGTTCATTTTAAATGAGCCTTGGCCCAGAGAAAACGTCTGCGCTTCTGGATCATGTTTAGATATGGCTTCTTTTTTGACCTATAGAGTTTTAGCCGGCAACGGCGAATGGCACGGTGGATTGTGTTCACCGACAATGTTTTCTGGAAGTATTCTTGAGCCCATGTTGTGATTTCCATTACAGTAGCATTCCTGTATGTGATGCAGTGCCGTCTAAGGGCCCCGAAGATCACGGGCATCCAGTATGGTTTTCCGGCCTTGACCCTTACACACAGAAATTGTTCCAGATTCTCTGAATCTTTGGATGATATTATGCACTGTAGATGATGATAACTTCAAATTTTTCTCTGAGAAACTCCTTTCTGATATTGCTCCACTATTTTTCGCCACAGCATTGGGGGAATTGGTGATCCTCTGCCCATCTTGACTTCTGAGAGACACTGCCACTCTGAGAGGTTCTTTTTATACCCAATCATGTTGCCAATTGACCTAATAAGTTGCAAACTGGTCCTCCAGCTGTTCCTTATATGTACATTTAACTTTTCTGGCCTCTTATTGCTACCTGTCCCAACTTTTTTGGAATGTGTAGCTCTCATGAAATCCAAAATGAGCCAATATTTGGCATGACATTTCAAAATGTCTCACTTTAAACATTTGATATGTTATCTATATTCTATCGTGAGTAAAGTATAGGTTTATGAGATTTGTAAATTATTGCATTCCTTTTTTATTCACAATTTGTACAGTGTCCCAACTTTTTTGGAATCGGGTTTGTAGTTACACACATTAGTTCCTGTTTTTAGTTATAACAGCTGTAATCAGTCGTTCCCAGACTAGAGTCTCTTTTTCTCTCTATTAAAAATGAATGACAGAAAAAACTGATTATTCTGTTAATTGTTATTTCCAGTGGCATACAATGCTAAATAAACCTCTTCTTACAAAAAACTTAATCCTTTCGAAAAGTAGACATTTTTCTTTGTTAAACATCACAATCAGTTTTAATAAATTTATATGGAACATCTGCCGTACAAGACGCTGTGTATGTTCTTACTATATAAGCAATAACAGTGCGGTGAATAATAGCTGGAACTAGAAGCAGAGCTGCTGCTCTAAAAAATGAATCTGTAACCTCTGGCCAATCAGAATGGAGTATTCAGTGACTGTTATCTTTATATTTTTCACTTGATTTCTATGTCTTTGACTGCTTTATTGTGATTAGGATGAATGAATGAATGAATGAATGAATGGATAAACAGATGGACAGACAGATGTATTTATTGATGAACGGATGGATGGAACCGATGGGAATACAGATGGACGGACAGATGGATAGATGGATGAATTTATTGATGAATGGATGGATAAACATGGATGGATGAATGGATGGACAGACAGGTAGATAGATTAATTGATGGACAGATAGATTGACAGATAGACAGACAGAGGAATGGATGGACAGATGGTCAGATGGATAGATGGATGGAAGAATTTATTGAGGAATGGATGAATAAACAAAAATGGATGGATGGATGGATGGATGGATGGATGGACAAATGGATGGACGGATGGATGTATGGATTGAAGGATAGATGGGTTGATGAATGGGATGTATGGCATTTATATCAATTTATATCAGACATAGTGATGATTGTATCAATGGAAAAATGGATGCATGGGCGGATGAGTGGATGGATGAATGGATGGATGGGAGAATGGAGGGTTGAAAAGAGAGGTGGATGGATCTTGGATGGATGGGTTGACAAACAGAGAGTTGGATGGATTTATTGAGAGACAGACTGACAGAGAGTTTGATGGACTGATGGACAGATGGTTGGACGGTTAAATGGAGGGATGGATTTATTGATGGTTGGATGGATAGATGGCCGAATAGTGGGTGGGAAAGGATGGATGGATGGATGGATGGATGGATGGATGGATGGATGGATGGATGGATGGATGGATGGATGGATCGTTGAAAAGAGAGGTGGATGGATTTATTGATGGACAGATGGTTGGATAGATAAATGAATGGGATGGATGGTATTTATATCAATTTAAATGATGTTTATTCCCAGATTTAACTGAAAGCAACATAATGCTGAAAGAATAGGTTTGAAATATTGAGCCTCCACTAACACCAGCCTTGAATTCCAGGCCAGGTGGATCTACACCAAAGCACCAATAATCCCTCTCCTACTCTTTAAGTTTTCACAGCTAAGAGGTGGTATCTTAGTAGAATATAGTGCACTGCACACAGACCTCGCAAAGGAGAGCGTTTGAAATGAAGAGATAGAAAAGAACAGATAGAAATGTGAGAAAATTAAAATGCTCCTCTATTCAGCTGTGGATTTTTAAACATGTTCCAATCTGTGGTTTCAATGATATTCTCAAGGTTTCTACCCCTGCTTGGTCAGTAGCATCCTTGCCAAGAGGTAAATAATGGGTAATACTTGAGTATTTTGGTACTAGTATTCATGATCACAGAATGTGCCGGAATTGAGTTTAGGGTCCCACTGACATCCTCACATGTATGAAATAGATATGAATGTACTGTACGGTGTACAACATGGGTAGGAAGCTAGCTTGGCACTGAAATGTCAAACACCATCATATTTGTCTTTTCTCCTCCTCTATGTGTCTATAGAGATGCTATTTATATCACACCTGTTTCCTTTTATTGCTCAGGCAGGGGATATAACACGTGAGCTGCTGGGTTTATTTTTCACTCGGATGCAGGACATAAATCCATCCTCTTCTCTATCCTGTTCTCATCCTGAGTCAAGAGCTAATGAAAGGGAGAGAGAGAGAGAGAGAGAGAGAGAGAGAGAGAGAGAGAGAGAGAGAGAGGAGGTAGTGATAGGAGATCATGTAGTGATCCATGAGGTGACTCATTCATATATTTTTAGCCGCGGCGACTGTCTGATTAGCAAAATGGGCTATACTTTCACTGAATACTTCATCACATATCTTCCATTTTAATAAACCGATAGATATTCTAATATTATAATCCTCATTTCTAAGCTAAATTGAACCACATTTGTAAGACTAGCATGCTTCTTAAAGTGACAGATGGCTTCCAGAGGCATGATTAAAGCACTGAATCTAAGAAAACATGCAGGTTTACTATACAAATATAACATAAGGTATATTTGTTGTCTAGAAAAAGAATTAGAATGAGCAAATGCAGAAAATGTAATCTGTAAATACATTAAGGGGAAGGCATGAGTACATTAAGGACATTTTAACAAATTATAAAAATGAGTTATTTTTAGATAGTAAGTAATTGTCAAGGTTTAATTTCGGTGACAAGGTTGTACTTTCATAGTAACTTCAGTACTCAATAGCACAGCATTTAAGCATGCCAGAACTTGTTTTCCTTCACTTCCTGATCTTCATTAAATTGAGATGGTGCAATTTCCTGCTGAACACGTGACCTGTAGAATATAATGAATATTTCAAAAGGGTGAATATGAGTGAATATGAACTATAATAGATTTTCTTCAATAAGTATTTAAAATGAAAGTAAAGTTTAGATATAGTGCATTGTTATAGATTAAGTTTGTATATAGTATATAAGTTGAATAAAGGAAACCTGGACGCTTTATCTGTTTCAAATAAAAGGTTTAACTTACACAAATTTGTAAGTGTAATATCAGATATATAGATCTAATTAGTTATGCAATGAGTCTAATATGTATCTGTGGGGAAAGGGAATAGAAACCTGGACTAAATGATGTCTTTTGGGAATTCCATCTAAACAGGGATTGTCATTAAATTAATTATTGCTGCGTATGTGTCATGCTTTCCAAATGCAAATGTGTTTAATGATCCATGACTAATTGGTGATGCGGTTGTCAAAAAAATGCAAATGTCAAAACAGGGAACACCAAACTTATTATGGAGTATCAGCGCCCCCAAGTGGACAAATATATACTTGCCCAGGACTTTTTCAGAATGGCCGGCTGAAGTTTGAGGCAGTTTTCAGCCCAGGAAGACTGTATGTGCTTTTAGTTTAAAAATCTAGTGCCTTAGTACTAGAGGGTTCATTAGTTTGTGCTCTATGAAGAAATGTACAACAAGTAAGCTAGAACCACAAATCATTGAAACAAGCCTTAAGGAACCCATTTTTTATTACATTTACAGAATTTGGCAGACACCCTTATCCAGAGTGACTTACATTTTTATCTGAGCAACTTAGGGTTAAGGCCCTGCTCAGGGGCGCAGCAGTGGCAGCTTGGATTTTTTTTCCCATTGTCTGTACCGCTTATCCGATCTACTCTCGGGTCACGGGGAGCCTGTGCCTATCTCAGGTGTCATCGGGCATCAAGGCAGGATACACCCTGGACGGAGTGCCAACCCATCGCAGGGCACACACACACTCTCATTCACTCACACAATCACACACTACGGACAATTTAGAGACTGCAATCAGCCTAGAAGCATGTCTTTGGACTGTGGGAGGAAACCCACCAAGCACGGGGAGAACATGCAAACTCCACACACACAGTGAGCGGGAGCGAGATTCGAACCCAGGACACTAACCACTAAGCCACCGTGCCGCCCAGCTTGGATTTGAACTCACAAATTTCCAATCAGTAGTCCAACACCTAAGCCACAGAGATACCACCTCACCGCATCCACATTATTAAACACACAAGTACAAATGAATAGCGAATCAACTGATAAAGCAATAATCTCTGACTCTGGGTTGCTGAGTGCAAGCCCCAGCACCACCAAGCTGCCACCGTTGGACCCTTCAGCAAGGCCCTCAACCTCCCCCCTTTCCCTGCTCCAGGGGCACTGCATCATGACTGGCCCTGTGCTATGACCCCAACCCTCCAAGGATGGGATATGTGAAGAAAGAATTTCACTATGCAGTAATGTATATGTGACAAATAATGGCTACTTAACATGCACACACACATCAGAATGTTTCACTTTGATGCTGGCTTGGTTTTTGTCTACACCCAAGTTCTTCCACTCGGACTTGGCTCACCATGTCATCACGGAGCTCACTTTATGCTCAGGAACATTGTCATTCTGGAGTTTTTGGTCCTTTAGTTCCACTGAAGGGAATTTATAAGAGTTTCTGTACAATTCTGTGCTTCCATCTTTCTGGCAACAGTTTAGTGAAAAGCCACATATGGATATGATGTCAGGTGTCTACAAAGTTTTGACCACACAGTGTATTTTTCTACTTCTGTAAAACGACATAAATAAAATATCTCTGACGTCATCAATGTCAAACCATTGGAAATTCCCATAAGTTCGTAGAATACTTCACAGACCAGATATCAGTAAAATTCTCTGCTGCCTAGAAGTATTGTTTCATTATAGATCTGGGGATTTGGGAATTACGCAAGCTTGTGTGCCTGTTAAAGCCTGTGAAATCAGCACAGGCCACCAATATGCCTGCAGAAGTGGAACAAAGTGACTTAGAAGCACAGACTGAGGAGATGTCTCTGGAGAAGGCATTAACAAGCTTTAGATGTGTAGGCCTGTCTGCTTTTAAGTTCACCACACTGAGCAGAGAAAATGGTCATGAGCAAAAAGGAAACTTGGTGATGCACTGGAAAGTTTTGTAAAAAACATTTTAAAAAAATAATAATTCCAAACATGACCAATATTCAGTTAATCTTCTCGTTAACTTTGGATATGATACTTGAAAAATGACTCTATTATTATTATTATTATTATTATTATTATTATTATTATTATTATTATTATTATTATTATTATTATTATTATTATTATTATTATTATTATTATTATTATTATTATTATTATTATTATTATTATTATTATTATTGAGGCATTGGTGGCTCAGTGGTAGGTTACTCGCCTATCATGCGAAAGGCCCGGGTTCGATTCCAGCCAATGCCTCAACCCCAGCCACTGGATGCAGTGCCGGTCCCAAGCCCGGAAAAATGGGAGGGTTGCGTCAGGAAGGGCATCCGGCGTAAAACATTTGCCAAGTTGTTGTGCGGACCAGTTGGTCCGCTGTGGCGACCCCGAACAGGGAGCAGCCGAAAGCAACTATTATTATTATTATTATTATTATTATTATCATTATAAAAATAATGATAATAATAATGACAATAATAATGACAATAATAATAATAATAATAATAATAATAATAATAATAATACTTATTATTATTATTATTATTATTATTATTATTATTATTATTATTATGATTATAATAATAATTATTATTATTATTATTATTATTATTATTATTATTATTATTATTATGCGAATTTTGCCAAAACACAACAGGGTTGTTTTTTTTATATTTTGGAAATTTGCTCCTAGTAGTATTTCCTAGTAATACTTATTAAAAAAATCCCAGAAATTCATACAAATCCCAGAGCGTCTAGTTTCATATGAGTCATTAACCACCACTGTGGATTGTGACATGACAAAGGCATTCAATGCTGAACATGGAAACAACAAAACAGACACAAATCTTTTGGTTTCTCGGAAAAACCACTAAGGAACTTTTAAAAAACATTTTTTTTTTGATAATTTGATTAAATCGACCCATTTTTTACCACATCAATTTGTCAACTATTCAAAGTTTTTATTTAATAAAGAACAAGCTTTTTTATAAATGTTATTACTCAGATAGCTCACATTACATTTGACCTCAAACGGAAATTATTTATTTTTTTTATCCTTTTTTTAACTTATTTTATTAAGTTTTCAGTAAAACCTCTCCGGAATTTCAGACTCTCTGGTTTGGGTTCGAGTTCCTCAATTGATCTTACTTAATTTGTGTCCCTTTCTTGCTGTAATTCTTCTGAGAACAGGTTCTCTTTTCTAAGTCTCAGTTCCTTTCAAGGTTTTGTCCTAAATTTTGGAGTTTTTCTTTTACCTTCCTTGAAAAAAGCATGTATATACTGTATGTACTGTATATATATGACACTGTCATCCCCTATTCTACTTACTTCACAGCCATTAAAAAAAGAAATAACACCATTTTTTATATTCATTTATACTTTGCATAGTGCAAAATTATTATATTAAAGTCTCTGTTTAATTCAAGGCATCACATGCTGGCTACAACTAGAGCCGGAGCGTTAAATTAGAAAAGGTTCATTATTGTGAATTAGATGATGGTTGCCATTGAGGCTGGAATCTCATTTACATCCTCAGATTCACAAGGGAAAATTACACCGAGTGCTGTAATGGTAATAACAGTACAGTAAATGAAAGGCTGTGTGTATGTGATCCTTTGTTGCGATCGTGGTTATTGCTCCACACCTCTGTTGAATTCTTTTCTTTGACTAATCAGACGCTTTTGACTGATTTTCTATAACAGTATAACAGTGTGACAGTAATGCCAGATCTACTGTAGGCTGTAATGTAAGGCTCATTCTCTTACGGTACCATTTTATCTCATAGAACAATTCATTCACAGGGATATTCTTCAGTATTTCTTTCTACTACTGTATTACAAAGTGAAAGTTTATAGATGTTATAATGTAATTGATACCCAGAACTAGTTTTGTGGACATTCCACAACTTTAAGTCTAATAAAAAAAAAAATTTTATTAATTTTTATGTCATTCTTTGAAAATTTTTTTTTTATTTATTTATTTATTTATTTATTTATATTTTGGTGTGGTATAAGAGGAAATAAACACACTTTAGAAATGCTGTTTCAGGTAATGCATCACATAAGCCCTATAATAAATCTTTAATTTATTAGGTTCACCAGTCTAATAAGTAATAATCTGGCAACCTAGTGTATATTGTATATATGACAGATTTACATACATAAGCTGAGAAGCATCAGAGGCACAGCTCAGTTGCAAAAGCTATTAGTGAATATTTATATGCCTATTTTTCTTTGGGAGGACGTAGCAGCTGTATGCTGTTCACTTTATTGCTCGCTGTGAAAATACAGAGCTGAAGGAGAAGAATGAATCGTCAGCAGTATTTATATAGCCGGAGAGCCATGCTTCATGCATCTCTATCTGCAGTATGTTGTAGTTAGTGGAAGACCCTAGAAGAGCCTTTCAAGGTCCTAAAGACGTGAGACATTAATCATGTTCGTTATCATGGGTTCAACAAGGCTTATAAACAGACACATGCGATATAATGTCTGAAGGCTAAAACCGGGGCACTGATCTTCTAGATCTTCTCAAACACAGTAAGACCATAAATGAGGTTTGCAAGCTATAAAATAAGTGGCTCAGCTCACCAATATAAATGCAAATAATGTAAAAAATGCAGTGATGCAGTTTCAGAAAGTGGAGCGGATCGCAGAAAGCTTAATACCAGGTCATCTATTTATACAAAGCTAGTTTATAGAATGGAGTACTAGACACGTCTGCGTCTTTCCCCACAGATTTTATGACGCAAGAAGACTTACCTGTTACATTTACAGCTTCCGTTTAATGGGAAAAAAAAAGAGGTGAGCCTACTGTAGGAAGAACGTCTACCAGTCGTCTTGTTAAACTCATTCAGCTAAAACTAAAGACTTAAATATAAAAATGTTTTATTGTGTTTCATGTCCAGTTAAACCGATACCTAGTTTGAAAGTGCTTATTAAGTAAAGAGTGAATAAAAGCCAGTGTGAATCATTTTTAATGCCCCAGTTTTGGCCACAGAGGATTTGTTTTCCCACTTCTCACAGATTTTATTGATTTATCATTGCTGACCTTCGAGAAAAGTTTATATCCGGTTATAAATGACTGTAGAGACATGTGGTACCTGGATGTATGCTATAGTGACCCATTTATACATTCATTCCTTTATATACAAATTAAATTGAGTATTAAAAGACAGAGGCATTGTGATTTAGATGATGTGATACAGCCTCTGCTTCTAATATGGCTAAATATTTAGTCAACCTTTAAAGCTGTTTCTTTAAAGCAGCTAGAAGTTACAGCTTTAGTGGTGACTCACTCATAAATAGTGTGTAAACATCTATAATAAATAAATAAATAAGTCACCATATCAACACAAGATTATTTGAACCTGTTTATGTAGAGAATCCATTATTCAAGTCTGTGTGTGAACTGTTACTATGGAAACGAAACAAGTGACGCAATATAAACCTGTGAGTTGCCTTGCAGCTGGAACTACTGTCTGAGCTGCTGGTATAGGAAATAAATCAACAGCTCTGCGGTATAAAATAATACAATAGTCTGAGTGGTCCTGACAGCTGCCCACCACGTGTCCATGTGTACTCGAGGGCCAATCGAATGACATGGTGGAAAGATGAAGCTCAGCAAAGAGGCAAGGGAACAGAAAGTTTTCCAGATGACAGACATTGCAAGGAAACAACTGCATACCCGCAGAGAGAGAGAGAGAGAGAGAGAGAGAGAGAGAGAGAAGACAGACACTTAATGGGAACCAGATATGTTATTATGCAGCAGAGTGTACTGTATGAACCTGAATGAATTCTGTAGGTCACACCATTGCCTTGTACACTGCTTTAGTCTTGCGTAGTGTTTTGTTATGTACAGTATCACGATTCAATAGAAAAACATTCCGACATCGAGGAATGACAATAAAAAAACTCTCAAAGTTATGTATATTTTTTAAACAGCCACTTATCAGGCAGCTGAAAGCACTATACAGTCCCGTTCCTCATAGATGAGCTGCTATGAGCCTGTGATTTCCCAGCACTACTCTGAGGTAGTGTTGCTGCCTCACATCCCTAAGGATATAGTTTGAGCCACAGCTCTGCTTACCGTCTTTGCACGTCTTTGTTTTCTTCCATCTTCTGAACAAGATGAGCTCTGAATCCATAACCACCCTGAATTAAATGAAGATGAACACAATGAATCTAATGAAAGAGCCGGGATTGATCCTGGGTGATGGCATGAAAACAAGATAATAACTGATTAGTCTGGACTGAAGAAAGAAAGTGCATCGAATTCACTTGACTCAAATTTAGCATAAGCAGCAAATCAATTCCTGCCTTTAACCGTTGTGCAGGATGTTGTTCAGATAACCAGTCAAAAGAAATGCATTGTTGGCTCATTAGCTTCTATCAGCACTGCTTAACTGGTCCACCATTTCTCAGGGTACAAGGTAGGTATACATCTAGACTCTTCTCTGTTCTGGCACCGAGATGTTGGAACAAACTTTCCCTAGATGTCCGTATAGCTGAGTCACTTGTATCTTTAAACGATGGATACCTCTTCCTGAAACACTTAAACTAGCTCTTATTTCCCCTGTGTGTTTTATGCAGTTGTATGTTGTCAAAAAAATACAAATCCTTCCAACATAGTTGATGGTATCCCAAGTCTGAGACATATTGAACAGTGTTAACGTATTCATTAATAGAGACCTCAAAGCACTTAAGAGTGTCTGCCAAATGCCAGAAATGTAAACGTTAGCATCACTAAATTCTTACATGGTGTATGTGATTGTGCCTTGTAAAAGGCTGCCACCTCATCCAGGGTGTCCTCTACCTGGTTCTTGCGAGTCCCCTAAAATCGGCTCCAGAGGTGACTCAGAGGGTTAAAGCTCTGGGATAGTGAGCAGAAGGTTGTGCAGTTCAAGCCTCAGTACCACCAAGCTGCCACTATTAGGTTCTTGTGCAAGGATTTTAAGCAAGGCCTTGCTATAGGGATAGTGCATCATGGCTCACCCTGTACCTCGACCCCAAATTCCTAAGCTGGGAAATGTGAAGAAAAAAATTTCACCATGTTGTAATATACAGTATATGTAATGGAATAAAGGCTTGTTCTACTTTTCATATTCAAGCCATGAAATTACCTTTTTTTTTCTTAAATGAGAAACATAGATATTTCCCTTAAATCTGACTCCATAAAATGTTCATCTTTTTTTTTTTTTCCCAGTATGGATTTTACTAAGGAATATTGACCCTACTGACCTAATCTAATAATTCCAATATAAATGGAAGAAATGACATAGTGCATGTGTAGAGCTGTTATATCATCCACGTGAAAAAAAATATTTTACATTTAATATATCGCTATCTTTATGCTTTTTTAAATGGCATTTCATGAAACGTGAAAGCTTCATAAGTGTGAAGAAGAACTTTAGAAGCAAATTGACTCTTTGGTAAAGCAATGATGAATCAATGATGTTTAAAGACCAACCAAAAGAGACACATGGCTTTGTTTTCTCTGCGTCAAATTCTAACCAATAGACCATCTATTCCATAGATGCATAAATCACGCCATCTGTTCATGGCGTGATTTTTTTTATTTTTATTTTTTTTAAAAGTGATCAACATTAAACTCAAAACAAAACGATCACTAATCACGAATGGTTAAGTATTAAAAGAGAAGTGTTGTCATTTATTGGTGTTAGCTGCTTACTTGGGTTTTTGTAAACAAGAAATTTTATGTAATTGGAGCCTTTTTTTTAAAGGGACAAATTTTAGCTGAATATTTATATTTATTATTTATTATATTATATTTAATATTTATTATTGAATTAATAAAATTCTAAATAAAAAACTATTGAATGTGTTACATCACTAAATAAATAGTTTTAAACACGCTACTTTTTTCCTGTAGCAATTTCCCGCTAAAACAAATAAGACAAGACTCGAGTTTGGGAAAAAAAACCCAAAACAAATTGCAATAAAAATTTATTGTACCTCACAAACAAAGACTCAAACACGTGCAACATTGTACTAGAACAGTATACCAAGATGGCTTAATATATTTACACTGTCCTCTAAATAACAAAATAGCAATACTGTTGAACTCCACTGGATACTGTATACAAGTTGTTTAACGATCCTTAAAACCCACGGTCATTCAAGGGGAATAAACTTATGACTGTCTGGAGCTCTGATTCGTGCGCCTAAATCTCCTAAACGTGTGCCATATGCAAACTGGAGGCTTTAGATAAATTAACTTATGCTACAGGATTAGCAAACATCCTGCTGAGTTTTAATCAGGAGGAGTTGTATTTCATGTGTCGGTCTCTCCTGCATGGAGATAAAGTGCTTTTTTGATTGGGTGTGCACACAAATGTAAGTAAATTAGGGAAATGACGATGATGATGAAGAAGAAGCTACGGTACAACAGCACACTGCAGTTTAATTTCTTATTGGGCCTCATTTATCAAACTTGGATACGAATAGGTTGAATTTTCACATGAAAGGTGGCATCCATTAAAAAAAATACATTAAAAAAAAATGTAGTAAGTCCAGAAAAACATTTCTATCCGATGAGAACTTGTGTAAATTTACATATAAGCGACTTACTAATGTGAAACTGGATTCAATTAGCTTCAGGTCACATAGCTGGCCATAACTTCCTGCAATTCTATACACGGATTACACTGTCGAGCTGAAACCAATCCAAAGCTATTCCATAAATGAAGGCAATAAAACTAGCTGTAAAAGGAGGATAAAAGTAATGGCACCCTATTTAAAAAAAAAAAAGAAGAAAAAAAGAAAACAAGGCAGAGTTAGTGTGTATCGATTGAAGCTGACACACTGCAGTGGCTGAGCTGGTATTATTGGAAGATTTAGAGTATGCTACAGTTAGGAGGCGCTCTGTTCACTGTTTAAGACAAGTGCACACTACACGATTTTGGCCCTGATAATCCAGTTATGGACTCATTTCGGTGCTTGCTGAGTACACTGTTCATGTACAGTGTGCTCCTCTGTGGTGAGGTGCATATATTTTTTAAGTGTGTTTGATGTTCTAAGTGATAAATTGCTTGTATACATGTTATATACAGTATGCTCCTCTGTGGTATATATATTTTTTAATATGTTTATGTTCTAATGATAAATTATATTATATATATATATATATATAGATCCCTGAATCCCAGTTTGTGAAAAACATAATTGAAATGCTAAAAATGCTTTTGTTTCATAACATGATCCTTAATGGCACACATTATAAAAAAATATCTAACCGAATATTTCCAACATTTTCTCTTTTTTCAGTACAAAATAATAACATATCACAAATTAATGATAGCTCTCACTGCTTATTGTGAGGAAGTGCGGGGATGAAGTGTACTTCAGCTGGGATTTCCCCATGTGAAAGACTAGTGTGTGCACCTCGTCTGCGAGAGGTTGTGTAGTGTGTGCACCTCGCCTGCGAGAGGTTGTGTAGTGTGCACCCCTTTTTATTTTGCGAGAGGGGTTGTGTTAAGGGGTTTTGCACCTCGTCTGCGAGAGGTTGTGTAGTGTGCACATAGTCTGCGAGAGGGTGTGTACTGTGCACCTCGTCTGTGAGAGGTTGTGTAGTGTGCAGGTCCCATTCAAGTCATGTTGTGCGAAAAGCTCAGTGCATCTGAGATTTCAAAAAAATTGTGTAGCATGCACTTGGCTTGTGTAGTCATGTCGTTGTCTGTGAGCGTGGCTTAATGTAAATCATTGTTTGGTAAATTAGCTTTTCTTAAATTTAATTTGCAAATAGAAATGAAATTAAATTTCAGGTGTGAATTGCATGTTTTTTTTTTTGGTTGGTTTATGAAAACTTAGCAAAAACATTGAAAAATGAGGCCCTTTTATCGGTCAAAAAAAAAAAAAAAAAAAAGCAAGGTTGTCTCTGATTATCCTTCATTATCACTGAAATCACTGAACATCGCTTAAACAAACCTCGTTTACATGAAATGTTGCTAAATGACACAGTCCAACCTGCGGGACTTAATGCATGGAGTATTAGCGGAAATGTTGGACATATGAGCCACGGCGTCTTGAGGAGTGGAGTTAACACATGCAAAATAAAGCATAAAGATGCTACAATCTTTTATTCTTCCCCTCCATTTACAGGGGCTGCTTTTCTGAACACACACACACAGTAAGCCATGTGTCAGAGTAAAGAGGATTTGGCGATTTATGCTGAACCCTGTGCAATTACATAACCTAACTCCTGACTCTAGACATCAGACTCCAGATTTCAGACTCTAGACATCAGATTCCAGACGTCAGACTCTAGACATCAGATTCCAGACGTCAGACTCTAGATATCAGATTCCAGACGTCAGACTCTAGACATCAGATTCCAGATTTCAGACTCTAGACATCAGATTCCAGACGTCAGACTCTAGATATCAGATTCCAGACGTCAGACTCTAGATATCAGATTCCAGACGTCAGACTCTAGACATCAGATTCCAGACGTCAGACTCTAGATATCAGATTCCAGACGTCAGACTCTAGACATCAGATTCCAGACGTCAGACTCTAGATATCAGATTCCAGACGTCAGACTCTAGATATCAGATTCCAGACGTCAGACTCTAGATATCAGATTCCAGACGTCAGACTCTAGACATCCAACTCCATACATCTAGTCTCCAGTCTCCCTCACTCTATACCCTAGACTCCTGTCTCTATACTCCAGACTCCAGTCTCCTGACTCCAGAGCCGATTACAGAGTTGTCGAACTACACAAGCGGAATTACAGCTAAGCCGTATGACGAGTCAGCACATACGTTCCTTTTCATGATAAATTACACGATGAGCACCACGATAACATATTGACACAGTAACAGTAACATAATCATATAATACATAAAGACGACTTGCAAAGAGCAAGGCTTTAAAATCTAAATATAAAGAGTGATTAGAACCGAGGAGGGGAAAAGCAAAACCGGTATGAATCTCAAGTAAACACGTTACAATACCTTGTGCTTGTTAACTGACTGGAATATTCAGCTTTGAATTATCCTCTTAAAATCATATTAATTATTAAGTAGCTCTGTGAAACGTTAGTGCTAAACTGTGCTGTAGAGAAAACAGTTTGTGCTGGTAGATATATTAAAATATACGGCTGAGAACGGCGTGGTATATTGTTTATATAGTTTGATTGTAGAATCATTGATAATCTCGATCAATAACTTAACAACAAACTAAAGGTTTGGTTCTATTATTCTATTATATAATAATCACTGAGAGGCTGTGTGAAGCTACAGTCTGGGCTGGAAAGAAATCAGCCCCAGCATCGTTATGCATTGTAATTTTCCTGTGACTGTTGGTGCTGTTTCGCCTAGTTCCACAATAGTACACCATCATGACATCTGAATATTAAATATAAATATTGAGGTCTATTTGTTTTTCAAAAAGGACAGAAGGGCTTAAATTTTCAATTTTCCATATCTAACTAGAAACAAAGCAAAGAAAACGTCTCAACTTGGAAATTCCGACTTGGAAACGTGCGATGGTCTCGTAGACCCGAGAGTTCAGGAAGTGACGTCAAATCAACATGGCTGCTCTCGGCATGGAGAGTACACGAAATTCACAAAAAGTAATTATTTTTCTTCTTTGTAGCTCAAACGCACACAAGTCCGAAATGACATTGTTGTGGGTTCGGAGTTCCCCTTTCCGACAGCGGCATTGCCATGTTAGCCCATTTACACCAGCTGTTCCAGTGACATCACTGTCAGTCAAACAGCTCCTCCCACACACACACACACACA
>JAUCMX010000002.1:27318629-27406129 GCA_033459395.1 Hemibagrus guttatus
TGACCAGAGAGAGCAAAAAAAAAATATTGTGACTCAATGAGGCCATATGGGAGAAAGTATTGCTTATGTTTTTTTTCCTCTTTTTCCCGTCCTGGTCCATATTTAGCTCCATAGGAGCCCCCTCTAAAGTAGCGCCTCTGCAGTGGCCGGGCTGTTGCCACTCAGGACTTGGCCTCTTCTTGCTCAGCTTCAGCAGAAAGCTCGACATCAGACAGGCTAACTTCCACCGGCAGGATGAGTGACGTGTCTGAGTCGCTGCTCAGAGGAGGCTGGTGTTCACCTGGAGGGGGGAAAAAGCGAGAAAAGATGAAACCAGGCAAAGAAACAACATGGTTCACTTAATGAATAAGTAAAAAAATGAGAAGAAGCAACAGAGTGTTTATAGTAAAGATACACCGATCAGGCATAACATTATGAGCACAGTGAATAACACCGCTTATCTCCTCATCATGGCAAGGCAAGCACTGGTCTTTAAAGACTGGATGCTATTGAAAATCTAGTCTTTCAAGAAAAAAATGGCAACCTCAAAGAACCTCAACGCCCAGGAAATCAATAATGTGCTGCTTAAACCAACTAAGAGTAACTTTATCAATGTAAATACTGACTTAATCATGTGAATAACAGTCCTGGGATGAGCACAGGATAGTGTTTATGATCAGTGGAGCAGGTTTTGTGTACAAATTTACAGTATTCAGGTGAAGTGTAGATCTTTGGGATATATACACCGATCAGGCATAACATTATGAGCAGTGACAGGTGAAGTGAATAATACTGATTATCTCCTCATCATGGCACCTGTTAGTGGGTGGGATATATTCAGGGATCTAGTGGAGTCCATGCCTCGATGGGTCAGGGATGTTTTGGCAGCAAAAGGGGGACCAACACAATATTAAGCAGGTGGTCATAATGTTATGCCTGATTGGTGTATAGAAAAAAATAGCAAAAATCCAGCATGAATGAGTTATTCATGTTACAATTAACCTTTAAAATAGAGGTTCAATATTAAACTTTGACTTAAATTGCTATGAAATTCAGAATTACATAAGGTTAAAGGTTCTAATTATCGTTCTGGGATTTGAGTCAAATGTTTGCTGCTCCTGGGCCAGATTCCACATTAATATCACATTGAGCGACTCAACAAATCAGCATCACGGTCACTAATAATTCTAAATAAACATATTCCACGTGTTTCACTGCAATATAACACAGTAGGAATTAACATATAAGCTATTTTTTACTCTCTATTCTATTTTGTTTATAAGCAATGTGGAGCTCAGCACATCTGCTTCGCTCACGGGGAAGTAAAATAAACGATCGTCATGTGCTGTACAGGAAAATACACAATAGAGCAGGAATGTGTGTGTGTGTGTGTGTGTGTGTGTGTGTGTGTGTGTGTGCTGGTGTGTAAATGACTGGAAATAGCAACATCTGGGCAGTGGCTTTAATAAACAATAAATTCAGCACCCCATCAATGATTCATGAAAGAACAACGGTTAGGCATGTAATGTCTTCCTCCCCTCACTTTTGTGCTTTCGCCATCATAGCTAGATTTGCTGGTTGCACATACAGCATTTTAAACCACTGTGTAATGAGAATATTCTCTAATAATCTCTCTCTCTCCTGCTCTCCACACATTCTGCTGTTCTGGATGGTTCCTACATACACCAATCAGGCATAACATTATGACCACCTGCCTAATATTGTGTTGGTCCCCCTTTTGCTGCCCAAACAGCCCTAAACCCATCGAGGCATGGACTCCACTAGATCCCTGAAGGTGTGCTGTGGTATCTGGCACCCAGATATTAGCAGCAGATCCTTTAAGTTCTGTAAATTTACAGAACTTAAAGGACACTTTTGACGGATACTGACCACTGCAGAACGGGAACACCCCACAAGAGCTGCAGTTTTGCCCATTTTTTCTGCTTCTAACACATCAACTTTGAGGACAAAATGTTCACTTGCTGCCAAATATATCCCACCCATTAACAGGTGCCATGATGAGGAGATAATCAGTCTTATTCACTATTCACTACCCAAAAATCTGCACTTCAACCTAAATAATGTAAATTTGTACACAAAACCTGCTGCACTGATCATAAACACTATCCTGTGCTCATCCCAGGACTGTTATTCACATGATAAAGTCAGTATTTACATTGATAAAGTTACTCTTAGTTGGCTTAAGCAGCACATTATTGATTTCCTGGGAGTTGAAGTTGTTTGAGGTTGCCATTTTTTTCTTGAAAGACTAGATTTTCAATAGCATCCAGTCTTTAAAGACAAGTGCTTGCCTTTGGGATAGAAAGCCATAGGACAGAAAATAAGGACTTTTAGCATTTTTTGCCCACGGTGTTGTCAAATGTATTATGATGTAATGTAAAAGTGTCAGGTTAAGGTAATTTTATGGACTCCACTTCCAATAACACACCAGCACTGTCACATGCACTTCACCTGGTCTCAAATGTCACACACTCACTTCTCACCATGTTTAATTTCAGCCACATTCCTTGCGTACCAAGCCTTTGATATAGTTTTTGCTTCACCGGCTCACTATTTTTAATGTCGCCTGTTCTGTTTGTGTGCGGGTTTCAGAGTTGAAAGCTAAACCTAAGAGCACGGCTTTGGTGTGTTTTAAGCTCCTGTCAGCCTGGGAAATGGTAGAGTCATAAAAAATACAGATATTCAACACAGAATTCTACCACACGCCATAATGAGCAAAATATATTAACTCTAAATGTAACTGCCAAATAAAATGTTGTTAGATTCTCGCACTGTGGTTTAAAAAAGGAATCGTTTCACATAGTGCTGTTTATATTAAGGGTTGTATTAATACCCACGCGCTAATGTTATTGTTTCTATAGTAACAACTCATTCATATGGAGGTCACATAACCAAATCCTGAAAAACAGACAGAAAAATGGGTTACTCAACAAATAAAAATGGGAGTCTCAGGTTTCCTTAGGTTCTGTGCATAACAAGCCTGTGACATGGTTTTGGCTTTACTGGTTCACGTCTTTTGTTGACCTCGCCTCCTTTTATGTTTTGCTTCTGATTGCTTGACCTGTGCTTGAGTTTTTGAGTTCAACATTAAGGACTATGTGCTATTGTTTAATAAACCTGATTTACAGTAACTGCATGCAGCATTATGATTGACAGCAGGAGACAATAAAAAAATGAAAAAAAAAAAAAACCCAACTTAATAGGAAGCTAGTATATTGCTGCATGAATAGACCAAATATTATGATGTCCGAGAAGTGCAAAACAAAATAAGTCAGAAAACACAATAACATATCTGAAAACAAAATGAATCAGAAAACAAAATAACAAATCAGAAAACCAAAATAAATAAAAAAATAAAATAACAAATCAGAAAACAAAATGAATCAGAAAACAAAATAAATCAGAAAACCAAAATAAATCAGAAAACAAAATAAATAAAAAAATAAAATAACAAATCAGAAAACACAATAACATATCTGAAAACAAAATAACAAATCAGAAAGCCAAAATAAATCAGAAAACAAAATAAATAAAAAAATAAAATAACAAATCAGAAAACAAAATAACAAATAAAAAAACACAATAACAAATCAGAAAACAAAATAAATAAAAAAATAAAATAACAAATCAGAAAACCAAAATAAATCAGAAACAAAATAAATAAAAAAATAAAATAACAAATCAGACAACACAATAACATATCTGAAAACAAAATGAATCAGAAAACAAAATAAATAAAAAAATAAAATAAATCAGAAAACACAATAACATCTGAAAACAAAATAAATCAGAAAACCAAAATAAATCAGAAAACAAAATAAATAAAAAAATAAAATAACAAATCAGAAAACAAAATAACAAATCGAAAAACACAATGACAAATCAGAAAACAAAATAAAAAAAAAAAAAATAAAATAACAAATTCAGAAACAAAATAAAAAAAAAAAAAATAACAAATCAGAAAACAAATAAATCAGAAAAAAACAAAATAACAAATAGAAAACCAAAATAAATCAGAAAACAAAATAAATAAAAAAATAAAATAACAAATCAGAAAACACAATAACAAATCAGAGAAAACAAAATAACAAATAAAAAAACACAATAACGTATCTGAAAACAAAATAACAAATCAGAAAACAATAACAAATCAAAAAACACAATAACAAATCTAAAAACTAAATAAATCAGAAAACAAAATAACAAATCTAAAAACATAATAACAAATCGGAAAACACAATAACAAATCAGAAAACACAATAACAAATCAGAAAACAATAACAAATCAGAAAAACACTATCATATCAGAACAAAAAAATAACAAATCTGAAAAAAAACAAGCACAATTCAGACAAACTGGTAAAAGTAGGTATAGTTTGCGGTATAATTTTTACAGCTGATTGGACAAGACATCTGTCACTCAAGATATACAAGAAGTAGGAAACTGTGTATCTACCTGTAATTCTTGTACATGTGCGGAGTTCTGTGTTCACTTTAAACCATTTTTTCAATACTTTAAATTTAGGAAAATAAACATATAAATTTCTATTTATAAGAAAATGTAATTAATTCGGCGCTACTTTGAGGAAAGACGCTCATATGCCGTGATTTTGGATATACTGATATCATATCATGGCGAAAAGATTAGTTTGCGATCTCTAAAAATACACAGAGAACACATGTTTCGAAGACAAAACTATTCCAGATTAAAGGATGTAAGGAGCGCTGTAAGAGCAGAGCTGCGTTCATACACATACACACCGATCCACTTTCTACTGCTGCAGCCTGCTGGACTTCATGTATATCTTGAGTGACAGATGTCTCATCCAATCAGCGGTAAGAATTCCTTTCGCAACCTAAACCTACCTTTGTTTTCCGATTTGTCTGAATTGTCGTTGTGTTTTCTGATTATTATTATTATAATTATACATAATAACATGAATTATAATAATACATTAACAGAAAATGTTTGATTTAACAATACAGCATCCACAATCGTTATTCATATACAGCATCTTGAACACTTTCAGACCCTATGACATAACGACATATGGTAGATGGCCATTAAGGACAAACTCCTAAAGTATTTGTCCTGAATGGCCTAAAACTCCTAAAAACTTTATTAGTTAATGCTAATTAACATTAACACAAAGCAGAGATATTATAGAGATTATCATCATGCTGAATCTACATTGGAGAACAAGGTCAAGCTGTGCCTTCGCCGTGTCTGCATCCATTCCTGCTGCGGCCTAAAAAGTTATCTGACCTACATCTGTGTAGTTCAAAATGCCATTGTACAAACAGGATGCGAGAGAAAAGGAGGAAATACATGAGCTCAGATCAAATCAGCGGCCTGATAACACAAGGTGTGACGCCTGTCTTCGAGCTCGTTTATCCAAAAGTCATTTGAGTACAAGAATCTGAAAATGGACTTTTGCCTTAAGCGAGCTGTGAGCGTTCATCTTTCCCAGCTTATCTTTGTATAAAATACAATTTGTGGATTGACGCCGCTTCTCTAGGATATGATGAGCATTACATCAACGTAAGACAGTACTGTATAGGAGAATGTGGAAGAGCTGTCCATTTTTGAGGAGTTGTGGTGCAATGCAGACATCGTAAGGTTGCTAGTGTGCGTCCACCGTGGTTTTCCCGCTCAGCAAAACAACCAATTCGATTTTAAAGTACAACAAAAGAAATTGACAAGTTAAACCTGTCTGGATAGCCTGCATGCTGATCTATGCTGATGTAAAAGTAACTGCAAGCAAAACCTTAGACACAGCATTAGTTTGTTTTGAGCTCCTGTCTGCTTGCCAAAATGAGCAAAATATACAAGCTCCGAATGCAACTGCCAAATAAGAACAGAAACATAGACAGCACTGCGGATTAAAAAAGGTATAGTTTCACATATATTAAAGGTTATATTAATGCACACGCTCTAATAATCTTATTGTTTTTGAAGTAAAAACTTATTCATAGGTATATCACATAACCTAAACCTGATATACAAACTAAACAATGTGAAAAATAAAAATGGTGACGCTTTCTGTAAGGAGATGTTTGTTTAATATTAATGAACCCTTTGTGTGTGTGATAGATAGATAGATAGATAGATAGATAGATAGATAGATAGATAGATAGATAGATAGATAGATAGATAGATAGATAGATAGATAGAAACTAGATATATTAAAAACTAAAATAAATGTGGTTGCATAAATATGCACACCCTTAAACTAAGACTTTGTTAGAAGCACCT
This sequence comes from Hemibagrus guttatus, assembly GCA_033459395.1. NCBI lineage: Eukaryota > Metazoa > Chordata > Actinopteri > Siluriformes > Bagridae > Hemibagrus > Hemibagrus guttatus. The sequence continues at coordinate 27,324,886 of JAUCMX010000002.1, forward strand.
CTTGTTTTTATTACAGCAGTCTATCAGCATGGCACATCTTGACAATATTTGCCCACTCTTCTTTACAAAGACGCTGGAAATCTGTCAGATTACGAGGGCATCTCCTGTGCACAGAGCCTCTTGTTCTCATCTTTTCATGAATTTTGGAGGGACGTCCAGTTCTTGGTAATGTCACTGTTGCGCCATATTTTCTCCACTTGATGATGACTGTCTTCACTGTGTTCCATGCTATATCTAACGCCTTGGAAATACTTTTGTACCCTTCTCCTGACCGATACCTTTTAACAATGATATTCCTCTGATGCTTTGCTAGCTCTCTGCAAACCATGGCTTTTGCTGTAAGATATGACTAAGAAAATGTCAGGAAAAGCGTACTAGAACAGCTGAACTTTATTTGGGGTTAATCACAGGCACTCAAAATGGTGGCAGGTGTGCACTGACTCCTATTTAACATGAGTTTAAATGTGATTGCTTAATTCTGAACACAGCCACATCCCCAGGTGTAAGAGGATGTGCGCACTTATGCAAGCACATTATTTGTTTATTATTTTTACTCCACCATCCTAAAAGATTTCAGTTTGTTTTTCAATTACGTTGTACAGGTTACATTACAGGTGGAGAAAGTTCTAGAGATAGAACTATATATTAAAGCTGCACTCATCTAAATGATAACACAAACTAGCTTGTTTTGACATTAAGTGCAACTCTAAATGGTTAAAATGTAAGATCATCGTTGTTTTTTTTTAATAAGTACTTGCCAAACAGTTGTAGACTAAAAGCAGTAAAATGCTTCAGGCCTTGCCTTGGGCTGCCTGGCACCATGCATCTACTGATTTAAACACCACTCCCCATGTGTTGTACTCCTTTCTCATGAATAATAGACTGAACCACAGCATAAACACCTTCTTTGATGTGACAGCATGAGCAGAGACAGACCGAAATCTAGAAATCTAACCGCGATGTCTGGACATGTGATCACAGGAAAGAGTACAGCATGCGGTCCCTTATTTGCAGTTGATAAAGACCTGAGGAAGATAACCTAGTTCTGCATCAAAAAGATATCAGGCAGAGAAAAAACAAAACAAAAACCAAAAACAACAAGATACAGGCCAGCTAGTCCTGTGAGACCAATGGGCTCATGCTGTCGCAGCAAATGTAGTCATTTAGTAGAGAGCAAACATGGAAAGTTTGATGTTTCTGTATAGGACAAAGTGTTAACTTTAGTTGAACGAACATCAAACAGCAAGTCTGCTATCTAATCCACCGGTTCTCAAAGTGGGATCCGAGGACCTCCAGGGATATGTGATCAAAGCCTAGCATCGTCAAAGTTTTTAGATTTATTAGACTTCTCCTTTGTTTGGAATGGGAAGTGGTAGCTTAGTGGTTAAGGTGTTGGACTATTGATTGGAAGGTTGTGAGTTTGAATCCCGGGACCACCGCTGGGCCCCTGAGCAAGGCCCTAAACGCTCAATTGCATGAGATAAATGTAAGTTGCTTTTTCATTACTAATAAAACAAGTAATAATGCAGTAATATAATACAAACTAATGACTTCATTCAACAGAAGATTCAAGAATAGGATGCTGTATGGCTCTAATAAACATTTCTACAAATTATTATTCTACATAGGTCACATGGTCAGTTGATCAGTTGATCATGATCGGTTGTTCGTGATCAAAGCACAAAGTATTTTTTTCTTAAACCGGCTTAGCCTTTCATCACACAAATGAACAGGAGAAAAACCTGCGGCGTTTACAGTTGTTTTGACACGCGCTCGCAAAACCAGCAGGGATCCGTCCAGATGGCTAAACGATCCCAGCTGCCTCCCTTTTTCCTTTCCTTATACGTCAATAACAATGGAATGAGTCTAGATGTAATATGGAAAGGCATGTGGAGCAATGATGAAACTCCATTTCAGAAGTCCTGCTCTGCAGATAGAGACACTGTGAAAGTTTGTCCGAGCGTAACCGTGGAAACCGCCTCCAGGGGTTCAGAAGTTAGATTTGTGCATTCGTAGTTGGCTGCAAAATTGCACTGATGACCCTATTAAAATTTCAAGGTCCAAAACTCTCTCTCTCTCTCTCTCCCCCCTCTCTCTCTCTCTCTCTCTCACACACACACACACACACCACACACACACAGTGCACTGTTTGGCTTAGAAACTTGTTCAGATTCCAGGAAGCAGTATGCAAACTGCATACCACTGTGAACTACATAACAGTTCATGTACTTAATGTAATTATCACGTTTTTTTCCCCCCTCACATCTTCACATCCCTTGCCACGTATGCAGTTTTTTAACAGTTTGCAGGCTTCTAACCCTTGCTTTAAAATCAACCTTCTGTTTCTGGTACTGGACATAAACACACTACGGATGTGGGCTCGTCAAACCAGGACCAAACTCTGGAGAAAACGAAGCATCGCTGATTAAAGCAAGCTGTCGTGCAGACACCCTCACTCAAGTGATAGCTTATATCATGTCAGTACTCAGCTTTGGCTCTTGAAGAAGAAAACATAAAGGCACTATTCATCCTCTCTTCTCTCAGGAACACGATGTTCACTAATGTTTTGGGTGTGTGTTCGTGCTACCTCGAGTGGAATCTTGGCCCGGGTGACAGGAAGCGAACCGGTCCAAGGTAAACGCTCAGCAGGCAACCCCGTATAACAGAGCCATGGCCTGATTAGCGCGCATTTGCATGCTAGAAATTCCGTGCTGCACAGCCCATTAGATCTGGAAAAGCTGTGCATGCGGTGAATGTAACTGTAGGTTGGTTGTGGGTTTGTTTAGTCAAATTGGATTATTGATGGTAATTATTTACAAATCACACATTCATTAACTAGCCTGTGTTTTATGTTCTGGTTGCCTCAAATCTTATAATATAACTAATATAACATCCAGAGAGACAAAGAGACAGCTAGTACACTAGTTAAACTGATTAATACAAATGAACGGAAACAAATGAGTATATGATTATGACCATCAAATCTTTTAATGTAGCACTGCGACAAAGTTCAGCAAGTCCATGGCCAATGATTTGAATAATAAACATTCTCCTTTTCTCTTGATGTTTTAACTGCAAGAAGATTGTGTTTTGGAATCAATTTATCCACCAAAGGTCTATTAATAGCATGTTCGGGGATGCAAAGCTATTGATTTTTTTCCTGCTCCAACTCTGGTTTAATAAGTGAAGAGTTTCAGACACATCATATGCCAATTCAAATAAATCAGTTCATTAACCGTCGCTCCTCCTTTGTGCGACTGGCTGCTCAGTTAAAGCAGTCTGTTCATGTTCGTCAGAAAGGACAGTACGATTAAATTTCAATACAATATTGAAGAAAAGATGACAAAATGGAATCCTAGATAGAATTTGGCGGCATAAACTCCTCTTGTGTTTTCACGTAGGCTGAGAAATGTTTGATGTTGTGCACTTATCTTTAACCAATCAGCAACAAATAGTGCTGCTAGCTCCACCCCCATGTACCGATTGGAACAAAATTCTGATTGGACCAATGATTAGAACATCTGGTACTGGAGCAGTAGTCAGTATTATGGTATTTTATGTAGCTGGAAAGGGCAGAGTTAGCTGGTGAAGGTATCTCAGATAACCCAAGCTTTATATGTTTTTTATTATTATTATTATTATTATTATTATTATTAGTTTTAGTAGTAATAATTAATACTTTTTTTTTTTTGGAGTACTCACTGCTGGCGATACGAGGACCGTCTTCCAGCTGTGTGAGAGACTCGGGCTCGTGGTGAAGGTATGGCAGGCGGTCCAGCGCCACAGAGCTCTCGCCCACGGTCACATCGCTGGCCCCGCTCACAGGGTTAGCGGGAGGGATGCCAACAGACAGCTCGTAATCAGGAGGGGCGTCGTCAGAGCAGTCTGCATTCGCCTGCCGGGGCAAACAGGATTACAAGCGTTCAATAAACTTTGTGTGTAACGTGAGCTAAGCACAAACATTTGAAGAAATAATTGAAATATTACAAAACGCAGAGGCAGTTGGTAAAATAATGCTCATCAAATATTGACTAATGTTTGCTCCATGGTTTCTGCAAAAACAAAACATGCCCACACCAGCTAAGCCAGGTCTTAAACCTCAAGTTACAGCTAATCACTTTCTGGCAGCTGCACCCTGTTTGGATTGCAGCGGGAAAGCGGAAAAATATGAGTCAAATGCGGCCATCCGTTTCCACCACCTCACTTAATACGCTTGTGTTCCGTGCAGCTAGACATGCAAAATAATGCAGCACATAGATAGATAGTTAGAGAAAGGTGACATTAAGACAGATAGATAGGGTTGCTATGACGACAGAGTTACAGGCTTACCGGGATGCCGAGTGCTTTAAGGATGTTCATCTTGCACATGGGACAGGTCCTGTGGTCCTGCAGCCACGGGTCTACGCAGTTCTTATGAAACACGTGTCTGAAAAACAGCACATTTATCAAGCTGATAGCTCTGTCCAGGTGGCCAGGAAACATTTTTTCACTCTAGATTCAAAGCATCGTTATACTTTTCTTTTCAAGTATAATTATAGTAGTACTGAAATTGAATCATCCACATTAACGCTTCAGTGATTTTGAATTTATATGATGCTAGCTGTTGTGAGTAGGCTTTATGGCTAAATCATGGGCTTCGACTAAAAATTGTAGAGGTGCAGTTACATGTATGATTAAAAAAAACCCCACAAAAATCAAGATAATAACTGAAAAAAAGGCTGTATGCTGTCAAATTACATTCCTTTTAATACATATAAAAAGGTACAGTTTAAAGTGGTTATATGTTTTGTCTTTCACTTGTAGTGTCTCTTCCTGTTACCACGTTTGACTACAGCCACAGACTCTGATGAGAAGTCGGGTTTGATTTTGCAAATAAATGCATGCTTATTTCCTGTGTTTGTTAGTCTGGAAGCTGACTGCTAAAACTCAATAAAGTCCTTGATGCAGAACCAAATGTCCAGGTGGTGGAGCTGGATCTGATCCAACCCCTCTGGTAAGACTAACCCTAACCCCTAATCCCTAACCGTTATCCCCTAACCCATACCCCCGAATCTCTAATCCCCATCCCCTTATCCCTATCCTCAATTCCCATCTTCCAATCCCCTAATCCCTATCTCCTAATCCCTAAACTCTCTTCTTCTTCTTCTTTCGGCTTTTCCCTTCAGGGGTCGCCACAGCGAATCATCTCTCTCCACCTATCCCTATCTTCTGCATCCTCAACCCTTGCACCCACTAGCTTCATATCCTCATTTATTACATCCATATACCTCCTCTTTGGCCTTCCTCTTTGCCTCCTGCCTGGCAGCTCCATGTCCAACATTCTCCTACCAATATACTCACTCTCCCTCCTCTGAACATGTCCAAACCATCTTAATCTGGCCTCCCTAACTTTGTCCCCCAAACGTCCAACATGAGCTGTCCCTCTGATGTACTCATTCCTAATCCTGTCCAATCTTGTCACTCCCAAAGAGAACCTCAACATCTTCAGCTCTGCTACCTCGAGCTCTGACTCCTGTCTCTTCCTCAGTGACACTGTCTCTAAACCATACAGCATGGCCGGTCTCACCACTGTCCTGTACACCTTCCCCTTGATTCTCGCTGATATTTTCTGATCACACAGAACTCCCGACACCTTTCTCCACCCATTCCAACCTGCCTGCACTCGCTTCTTTACCTCTTTCCCACACTCTCCATTACTCTGGACTGTTGACCCCAAGTACTTAAACTCCTGTACCTTCTTCACCTCTTCACCCTGTAACCTTACTGTTCCACTTCCCTCCCTTTCATTCACACACATGTACTCAGTCTTACTACGACTGACCTTCATTCCTCTTCTCTCCAGCGCAAACCTCCACCTCTCCAGGTTTTCCTCCACCTGCTCCCTGCTCTCACTACAGATCACAATGTCATCTGCAAACATCATTGTCCAAGGAGACTCCTGTCTGACCTCCTCTGACAACTGGTCCATCACTATAGCAAACAGGAAGGGGCTCAGAGCCGATCCCTGATGCAGTCCCACCTCCACATTGAACTCCTCTGTCTGACCTACAGCACACCTCACCACTGTCCTGCTCCTCTCATACATGTCCTGCACCACTCTGACATACTTCTCCGCTACTCCTGACTTCCTCATACAGTACCACAGCTCTTCTCTTGGCACCCTGTCATATGCTTTCTCCAAGTCTACAAACACACAGTGCAACTCCTTCTGACCATCCCTATACTTCTCCATCAAAATCCTCAGAGCAAAAATTGCATCCGTTGTGCTCTTTCTGGGCATGAAGCCATACTGCTGCTCACAAATGTCCACTACCTTCCTTAACCTAGCTTCCACTACTCTTTCCCATACCTTCATTGTATGGCTCATCAACTTTATCCCCCTATAGTTACTGCAACTCTGCACGTCACCCTTATTCTTAAAGATCGGCACTAACACACTTCTTCTCCATTCCTCAGGCATCCTCTCACTCTCTAAAACCCTGTTGAACAAATTAGCTAAAAATTCCACTGCTGCCTCTCCCAGACACTTCCAGACCTCCACCGGAATGTCATCAGGACCAACTGCCTTCCCACTTTTCATCCTCTTCAAAGCCTTCCTGACTTCATCCTTTCTAATCTTATCTACTTTCTGTTCCACAGAGTTCACCCCTTCTACTCTTTTTTCCCTCTCATTTTCCTCATTCATCAGCTCCTCAAAGTATTCCTTCCATCTCCTCTGTACACTCTCCTCACTTGTGAGCACTCTTCCATCTCTATCCTTAATAACTCTAACTTGCTGCACATCCTTCCCATCTCGATCCCTCTGCCTAGCTAACCTGTACAAGTCCTTCTCTCCTTCTCTAGTGTCTAACCTAGTGTACAACTCTTCATATGCCTTCTGCTTGGCCTTAGACACCTCCCTCTTCACTCTGCGCTGTAACTCCTTGTATTCCTGTCTATTCTCTTCAGTCCTGTCCATGTCCCACTTCTTCTTGGCTAACCTCTTCCTCTGGATACTATCCTGAACTTCCTCATTCCACCACCAAGTCTCCTTATCTTCTTTCCTCCTTCCAGATGACACACCCAGCACCTTTCTCCCTGTCTCCCTGATCACTTCTGCTGTAGTTTCCCAGTCATCTGGCAGCACTACCTGACCACCCAGAGCCTGCCTCAACTTCTGTCTAAATTCCTCACAACATTCCTCCTTTTCCAGCTTCCACCACTTGGTTTTCTTCTCTATCTTTGACCTCTTCGTCTTACAGACCATCAAAGTCATCCTACACACCACCATCCTATGCTGTCTGGCTACACTCTCTCCCACTACCACTTTACAGTCACTAATCTCTTTCAGATTGCCTTTTCTACATAGGATGTAGTCTACCTGTGTTCTCCTACCTCCACTCTTGTAAGTCACTCTATGCTCCTCCCTCTTCTGAAAATAAGTGTTAACCACACCCATGTCCATCCTCTTAGCAAAGTCCACTACCATCTGTCCTTCCAGGTTCCTTTCCTTAACTCCAAACTTGCCCATCACCTCCTCATCACCTGTGTTCCCCTCGCCAACATGTCCATTAAAATCCGCTCCTATCACCACTCTCTCACCCGTGGGAATACTCTCCCTCACCTCATCTAATTCACTCCAGAATCTCTCTTTCTCCTCTAACTCACAACCTACCTGTGGGGCATAACCACTAACAACATTCAACATCACCCCTTCAATCTCTAACTTCAGACTCATCACCCTGTCTGACACTCTCTTCACCTCCAGGACATTCCTCACAAACTCCTCCTTCAGGACCACACCTACCCCATTTCTCTTACTATCCACACCATAATAAAACAGCTTGAATCCTGCTCCTATACTACGAGCCTTGCTACCCTTCCACCTGGTCTCCTGTACACACAGTATATCCACCTTCCTTCTCTCCATCATATCAGCCAGCTCTCTACCTTTCCCTGTCATAGTACCAACATTCAGAGTTCCTATTCTCAGTCCTACACTCTTACCTTTCCTCTTCTCTCTCTGTCTGCGCACTCTCCTCCCTCCTCTACTTCTTCGACCAACAGTAGCCCAATTTCCACCGGCGCCCTGTAGGTCAACGGCGCCGATGGCGGTCGTTGTTAACCCGGGCCTCGACCGATCCGGTATGCAATTCGTACTGACGATTCGCATGGTTAAATTTGGCAATGTTTTACGCCGGATGCCCTTCCTGACGCAACCCTCTCTATTTATCCGGGCTTGGGACCGGCACAGAAGTCACTGGACTGTGACCCCCATGGCTAGATTTAATCCCTAAACTCTATCCCCCCTAATCCCCATCCCCTAATGCCTAACCCCTAATTTCTATGTCTCAATCCCCTCATCCCTAATCTCTATCCCCTCATCCCTATCCGCTAATCACTATCTCCCTATCCCCTAAATCCCTAACCCCAATCCCCTAATCCATATCCCATAATCTCTATCCCCTAATCCCTAAACTCTATCCCCTAATCCCTATCTGCTAACCCACACAGTGCTGTAAAACCCATTAAACACATGTAATCTGGCTGAAATACATTCAAACCCAACATCTTTTAGTAGGACTCCGCCCAGCTCCGCCTATCACCCAAGTCTGACTCCGTCCCATGGACTTTTCTTCTGTAACAGAGAGTAAACATTCCTCCATCTGAACATTTGTCTCTAGGTAGCGCAATTTAAATTAGCAATCACCACAAAGGTAGAGACGTCTCCATGCTGTTCATTCGTCTATCTCCATAGGGCAGCAGAAAACACTTAAAAACATAAATCTCTAATTCATTATCCTTAATTAAGTTTTAAATGTGTGCTAAATGCTGGTGGAGCCTGATGGGTGGTGTGTCTGATTGAGTGAAAGATAAGTAAGTGCTGGAGCTTACCGACATGGCAGTATCCTCACGACATCGTTGGCCTTGTAGCCCTCGATACACACGGCACAGTTGTCAAACTCGGACTCTGTTTCCTAGAAACAAGAGCAACCGATGCAATTATGTCAATGTGTGTGGATCTGTTTGTCTTGGCTAATGGAGATTTCCCAGAAACTAAGAAGGCAGCGACGGTGCAGCGGTAAAAGTCATGAAGCATGGCTAATGAGAATAAATGACACAAGGCAATAGCTGCAGATTTTATACACTTTTTATGACATGGAGCACAGAAGGGGATAATGACTGTACTACAGCACTGGGCTACAGTTTCTCACACAGCACAACGCTGATACGACTTCTAAGCATCCTTTTTTTTTTTTAAGCGTTAGAATGAAATAATACAGCTACGATAAAACAGTTCCTCCATTAGATTAGATTAGTAGATTATTTAAGGAATGTCTACAAAGCTGCAACAGGAATACTTTAACGCGGATTCCATTCTTTACATCTAGGATAAACAGATAACAGGTGAAAGCGTGATAAAGATGTGGAGTTAAATGAGAAAGCGCGCGTCACCTTGTCCCCTTTCCTGATGGTGCGCACTTGGAGCTTGCTTATGGCTTTCTTTGCAGCATCTCCCAGTCGCCTCTGCAAAACACAAGAGCCGTTAGATTAAAACCCTTGTGACCAGTACACTCATCAATCTACTACTTTTTTGTCTAATCATCCTTTTAATTTTTTCATCAAATTGTCCAATCATTCTATTATTTTTTTGTCTAATCATCCTGTTTTTTTTTTTTTTTTATCCATTCATTCCATTAATATTTTTCGCCAAATAATCCTCTTGGTTGTTTTCCTCTAATCATCGTATTATTTTTTTTCATCTAATCGTCTAATCATCCTATTAATTATTTTTTGTCTAATCATCCTACTGTTTTTTTTTTGTCTAATAATTCTATTAAATTTATTTTTTTGTGTAATTATTCTATATAACTTTTTCATCTAATCATCCCATTATTTTTTCATCAAATCATCTGATTATCTTTTTTGTCTAATCATTCTATTATTTTTTCCTGATCAACCTATTAATTTGTTTTGTCTTATCATTCGATTCCTTTTTTTTCATCTAACCATTCTGTACATTTTTTTTATCTATTCATCCTATTATTTCTTTCATCCAATCATACTATTAATTGTTTTGTGTAATCATTCTATTCATTTCTTTTCATCTAATCATCCCATTAATTTAGATAATTAATTATAAATACGTAATGCATAATTTATATATATATATATATATATATATATATATATATATATATATATATATATATATATATATATATATATATATACATAAATATACATTTTATTTATATATATATGCAGAAAGGACATTGTTCATATCACACTCTCCGGTGTCACACAGATGAAGATGGGTTCCCTTTTGAGTCTGGTTCCTCTCAAGGTTTCTTCCTAATACCATCTAAGGGAGTTTTTCCTTGCCACAGTCGCCTGAGTCACCTCAGGCTCGCTCACTAGGGAAAATTTTGTCTAACATCTAGGACTGTTTGTTTGTATGTTTATTGTTTCTTATGTTCTGTAAAGCTGCTTTGAGACAATGCTCTTTGTTAAAAGCGCTATACAAATAAAATTGAATTGAATTGAATATATTTTCCCCCATTAAGTCATTGTATTCGTTAGATGCAACCTGAAGCTGTCTTTAATTCATTATTTCTGAACTGTAGTTATGGGCATGTAGGTTACTCATGGACTTGACTAGGCCTTTTAATCAGTACAGAAAAAATTAACTTGAGCAGAAAAAGTGACACTGTTTGTCCCCTGACATCTTCCTTAATGCACCTTCTAAAATATGAAGGATGACAGAGTGAGTAATCTGAACCCACCTGTTAATCCCTAGAGCAGAAAGTGTCCAATCTGATCCGGAAAGCGCCGGCGTGGGTTCAGGTTTTCATACCAACCAAAAAGAGGCCACACCCAAGTCTACTGAAAGCGGAGATCAACTGATTAAACAGGTGGAATCAGGTGTGTCTCCTGCTTGGTTGGAATGAAACCCCGTACTCACAATGGATAAGACTGGACACTCCTGCCCCCTGAACAAGTGTGTGTTCAGATCCTTCACCTGCAGGCGTGTACCTGGTTACGGTCGCGTGCATTGGCGTAGCGGAACCGCTGGATATAGTAGAAAACCAGCCACGCTAGAGAGATGATCATGAGCACGATGAAGGAGATGGAGACGAACACGACGGAGGTCCGGCTCACGTACTTCTGCAGGTTGCGTGTGCCGATGGTGATGTGCATGATCACACTTACATTCTTCTCCAGCAAGGCAACAATCTCTCGCCCTTTTGGATCTGGGATCATGATGGCCACCACGTCTCCTGTCCCTGAAACACGATATGAGGAACATAAATAAACCATACTCCTCATACATGCTGTGCTTTTTTTCTTTTAGGGTAATGTGTTCAAAAGCTTTATTCAGAAAATGAAGCCCAGCTCATGTTGCTTTTTATTTGAAAAGGTGGTGAACATTTACGGCATTTTGCAGACACCCTTATCCAAAGCTCATTCTTATACAACTAAGCGATTGAGGGTTAAGGGTCTTGCTCAGGTGTCCAGCAGTAGCAGCTTGGTGGACCTCTGATTCAAACTCACAACCTTCCAATCAGTATGCCAGCACCACTAAGCTATCACATGCCCCAGATGAACATGCTGCTCTGATCTCAGGTTCCTAACAGAGAAGATGGTGAGCTGGACCTCTTTCTGGTGATGCAGCAGGGCTGGAGTACATCTGTGCTGATCCTGCTAAGATAAAAATACCACGCTCTGGGAGATCAGTGTTCACCTGTGAATAATTAGCATCATGCACTGCAGACACAATGTTGCCAAGACGGGATGAGCGAACACTAATCCCCGTCGTTCATGCCAATCGATCCCCATGGCAACAGCATCCCTTGTCAATTAAATAACTCTCGATCCGACTCTCAGAACCTTGGATTATGAAATATTGTAACGTGTGAGGCCTAGAAGGATAACAGTAAACAATCTACATTATTGTGGCAGCATGGATCATGTACTAAATAGACCGATCAGGCATAACATTATGACCACCTGCCTAATATAGTGTTGGTCCCCCTTTTGCTGCCAAAACAGCCCTGACCGATCATGCACTGTGTATTCTGACACCTTTCTATCAGAACCAGCATTAACTTCTTCAGCAATTTGAGCAACAGTAGCTCGTCTGTTGGATCGGATCACACGGGCCAGCCTTCGCTCCCCACATGCATCAATGAGCCTTGGCCGCCCATGACCCTGTCGCCGGTTCACCACTGTTCCTTCCTGGGACCACTTTTGATAGATACTGACCACTGCAGACCGGGAACACCCCACAAGAGCTGCAGTTTTGGAGATGCTCTGATCCAGTGGTCTAGCCACCACAATTTGGCCCTTCATCAAATGAAATTTTATTTCCTCTTTTCATGGAGGAAAAAGTGTGAGGCTTTTCATTAAAAAGTGAAGGATAGGGCTGGTAGCATCGTGTCAGAGACATTTCTCTGGGAAAAGAGAACACAAAACAGAAGTGTGCTTCTTTCCTCGTGAGTGGAATCATGGATACTATTAAAAAATAGTGACGCAAAAAGCCAGGAAGTTAAAACACGGTGGTAAGTATTATCAAAAATAATATAGCATGCTAAGACGTTTGTTGTGCATTATAAATAAATGTGAAGCAAGCCTTCAGCTATTCTAAAATCCAAAAAACTCCACCTTTTGCCCTACCACAGCTAAAAATAACCTCAATCTATTTAAAGTCATGGCTCAGCGGACAGCCCCGCCGGGGGAGGCTCGTCCCGTCTCTGCATCGGCTCGTCAATTATATCCTCCATTCAGCATCCACAGCAGCGTACAGAGATCTGGAGCCGTTCCATCCCAAACTTAGACACCAAGGAGTCCCCAAAGAGACACGTAAGCACTTTCCACAGCCTCCCAAGAGCAGAGCGCCAGGGGAAGCACCGTACTGCTGCCTAATAAACGATCAATAACACACAGCCCGGATTTAAATCTCTCAATCCTGTTATGGTTAAAATGTCTGAGTGTACAAAGTAGTGTGTCGTGTGGAAGTCTACATGCTGATTTATTCAGACAGAAGTTGGAAGTCAGAGGAAAGGATCTCCCAGCAGGTGATTATGAAATCTAAAAATATCTCCAGGCAGCGAGAGACCAAACAGAGGCACATGATCCACCTGGCTTTATCATGCTGCGCCTTTAATGCCTTTATGTAATGTTTCCACTCGGGTGAACAAACACTGTGCTTCTGGACAGCGGTAATGAGAGAGCGGTCAAGCAAAAACACGAGCACAAAAAGGTGATTAACTGGATTTTTATTGAATGCTGAAATACAATCTGCTACACTACTAGATACGAGAAAGCGCAAAAGCTTGGAACGATGTTAACAGGAACTTCAGGATGATGACGTTTCAGCTTAACTGTCGAATTATTGCAATAAACAAGTTAACTGCTGACTTTATAAAAACTTTATAAAACAAGCAGAACTGCAAAAGGAGAGAAAAACACTTCAGGATATGTTTTTATAGGAAAATAATCACCATCGAGTTCCTGTTACTGCACCAAAGTTGATCATTTTCCTATAACAGAACATCCTGACGTGACTCAGGGTACAAAATGGGGGACATCCTGGACCAGGTGCCAACTCATGACGGGTCACAAATCACACACACTCAGTGGTATAGCAGTGGCAATGATGGCTCAAGTGGTTAAGGCTCTGGGTTATTGGTTGTGGTTCAAGCCCCAGTCCTGGCAAGCTACCACAGTTGGGCAATTGAGCAAGGCCCTTAACCCTCTCTGCTCAAAGGGCACTGTATCATAGCTGCCTCTGCACTCTCTCTGACCCCAATTTCCTCAACTTCCTGGGATATACAAAGAAAAGGATTCCACTGTGCTGTAAATGAATGCGTGCCAATAATAAAGGCTTCTATTCTATTCTAATACAGACAATTTAGAAATGCCAAATCAGCCTATAATGCATGGAGTCTTGGATGGAGGCCACCATGACCCCCACAACTCAAGAATAACAAGAATAAACTCATTACAGACAAATACTCATCATCGAAACACCATCTGACCAATCAGAATCAAGAATTCAACAATGCTCTGGTATAAAGTGTATATGAGTTTCCATTTGCTTTAGACTACAAGCTGCACCCTGAAGACACAGCACAGGCTAATACCCTAGGTATAACCTAGTAGTTACATAATCTATTACTGAAATACACAAATCCTTTGGAGAAAAACCTAAACAAACTATCAGCTCCGATGCATGAAAACGACATTGCTGCAGATATAACATTAATGTGATGTTAACATTAATGATATAATTACCTTGTTGTACAACTGTATTTGAAATCATGATCTTGATTCTTTCTTCATGTATAAATCACTGTATCACTAATCTAGAGATTAATCACATGACCTCAAGCACACACCGGAGGAGCAGAGAGACTACAGAAAAATAATGACATCAGAAAGCTTTGAGTGAAATTCCTAATATCGAGTGACGAGAAAAATTTATTCCTAAACATGGAAAATATGATGTAGTGAATATTACAAGACTGTGCAAAAGTTTGGGATAACTTGGAAATGTTCTTGTTTTCCAGTTCCTCCACACTCCCACACTAACCTAAAAAAGGCCAATTTTATTGCTCCCTTAACTGCAAAAGGGTTTTCTTATAATCCAGTAGCCTTATAAAATGATTAAATTGGATTAGTATACATAACATGAGATTGAAACAGACGACTGATAAAGGGCCTTAAAAATCGTCTGTTTGATTTGATGTTCGAGTGATCCTAAACTTTAAAACGGTAATATAAATTCATAATTACTAACCAAACAGCGACTAAAAGTATGAAATAGAATGAGTGAGTCACGGTTTCATGCGCTGTCTCACTCACACCTGCCAGTGACGCATGACACATGGAGTGTGTAGACCGATTTTCACCCACGAGCAGTTCCTCTGCTGGCTATTGCAAGACAAATGAGCAGTGCTTCAAAATTCAGACGAGTCTTCATACACAAACATCCGCCAGCGACCCTATACACCAAATGTCACTCTCCGATCCTGTAATATACAAGCTTTATTAATACTTGGGCTGGTGGACCAGAGACAGTATTGTATTTTTGGATTGACTTGGAATTCCGACTAGGAAAAACCCAAGGAAACGCGCCTTCGAGTCGGAATTCCGACTTGAGAACTCGGGACAGCTTCCTTAACCCCCGGGTTCAGTAAGCGACATGAAATATCCTCAAACATGGCCGCTCAGAGCTTGAACAGTAAACAAAACTGCATTTCTTAACTATACATGAGTTCTGCGAATGTATTCGCTCTCTGTTTGGAGAAGGTAAATACACTGGCTGGGAATCGAACCCAGGCCTTCTACATGATAGGCGAGAAACCTACCACTGAGCCACCAATGCCCCAATTAGACTTTAAAGACTAAATACACTTATATGTGGCAAATGTATTTGGACACTTGACCTGCTGGAGATCCAGCTCCAATACCTTGAAGATTAATATGGAGTTAGTCCACTTTTGCTCTCATAAGAACCTCCAAAACCTCCACTGCTTCCAAGAGCACAGGGTCACAGGGAGCACAAAGTCTATCGAGAGGACCTGGGGTAAAAGGTAAGGGACATCCTGGTCACAATCACGAGTTCACACACCTGTTCACATACAGACAATTTAGAGATGCCAATCAGCCTACAATGCATGGAGTCTTTAGACTAAAGGAGGGAAACCAAATCAGGCAGGTGAGGAGGTCTGGGGTGCAGTCGGTGTTCCAGTTCATCCCAAAGGTGTTCACTGGGCTTGAGGTCAGGGCTCTGTGTAGGACTTAAGTTATTCCACTCCAAACTTGGCAAATCATGTCTTCATGGAGAGGCAATTTCACACTGGTTTGGAGGTTTGGGCTTCTTAGTTCCATCCATATTTTGTAGCGCTTATCCTATACTGGGTTGCAGAGAACCTGGAGTTTATCCAAGGAGACTTGGGGCTTGAGGCAGGGGACATTCTGGATGGGGGGGGGTCAATCCCAAGGAGGGCAAAATAACACCTACACCCATTCAGGGGCAATTTAAGTTAAGTTGCCTTACTGTTACATATACATTACAGCACAGTGGAGCAGGGTGGGTTGGGGGCCTTGATCAAGGGCCCAACGGTGACAGCTTGGCAGTGCTGGGGCTTGAGCCCCTGATCTTCCGAACAATGACCCAGAGCCTTAACCACTTGAGCTACCACCATGCCTAAGATCCTCAAATATGTTTTTGGACTGGGGAATGAAACTGGAAAAGCCAAAGAAAACCAAAAATAGTAGTTAAAGTAAAACTGGGAAACTGATTTATAAGAAGTTATTTTGTGATCATCTGTTATTTTGAGATGCTTTCGTTAGAAGCTAGTCTCTGTGCATGAGTGTAATGATCGATGACAACTGGGATGTTTTGAGGCCAGCGTTTATCTGACAATTCCTACACGAATGCCAGCTGCATGCTGATGTGTAATAAGGCGTACTATAGCATCCACTACATGAATCTGATTTTCCAGTCTCTCTATGGCCATCTGCTAAACATCCAGAGATCCTCCCATCCGTTACAACCCTCATCATTAATCTTCAAGTGTCCACTTGAGTTCATGTGGTGGTTAGTTGTGTAAAGCTGCTTTAAACCAGGCCTGCTTCAAGATTAATGCACTTAAGGCCCAGAGGCTCGGCTTTGCTCTACGTCCAGTCCACTTCAGCCAGGAAAAGAGCACGGGGAGTGAGGTTCATTACAGAGACAGACGGAGACGTTAAGCAGAAATGACAGAAGTAACAGGTTGTACATCATGGAAGAGCGTGAGGTGTTATTGAGACACATGATATCTGGCTAGTCCAAAAAAAAGATGAAAAGATGTTTAAATTAGCCAACATTCCCTCTGGTGCCTTTCTGAATCAAGTATCTTCTCTCCACTCCTCTCCTCTTCTTATTTCCTTCTTTCCTCTTCCGCTACACTTATTACCTCTTCTTTCCTATTCTTGTTCTCTCCTCTTCTCTTCTCATTCTCCACACTTCTCTCCTCCTCTCTTCTCTTCTCGTTCTCCACACTTCTCTCCTCCTCTCTTCTCTTCTCGTTCTCCACACTTCTCTCCTCCTCTCTTCTCTTCTCGTTCTCCACACTTCTCTCCTCCTCTCTTCTCTTCTCGTTCTCCACACTTCTCCCTCCTCTCTTCTCTTCTCGTTCTCTACACTTCTCTCCTCCTCTCTTCTCTTCTCGTTCTCCACACTTCTCTCCTCCTCTCTTCTCTTCTCGTTCTCCACACTTCTCTCCTCGTTCTCCACACTTCTCTCCTCCTCTCTTCTCTTCTCGTTCTCCACACTTCTCTCCTCCTCTCTTCTCGTTCTCCACACTTCTCTCCTCCTCTCGTTCTCTACACTTCTCTCCTCCTCTCTTCTCTTCTCGTTCTCTACACTTCTCTCCTCCTCTCTTCTCTTCTCGTTCTCCACACTTCTCTCCTCCTTTCTTCTCGTTCTCTACACTTCTCTCCTCCTCTCTTCTCTTCTCGTTCTCTACACTTCTCTCCTCCTCTCTTCTCTTCTCGTTCTCCACACTTCTCTCCTCCTCTCTTCTCTTCTCGTTCTCCACACTTCTCTCCTCCTCTCTTCTCTTCTCGTTCTCTACACTTCTCTCCTCCTCTCTTCTCTTTTCGTTCTCTACACTTCTCTCCTCCTCTCTTCTCTTCTCCTTCTCTACACTTCTCTCCTCTTCTCGTTCTCTACACTTCTCTCCTCCTCTCTTCTCTTCTCGTTCTCTACACTTCTCTCCTCCTCTCTTCTCTTCTCGTTCTCTACACTTCTCTCCTCGTTCTCTACACTTCTCTCCTCGTTCTCTACACTTCTCTCCTCGTTCTCTACACTTCTCTCCTCCTCTCTTCTCTTCTCGTTCTCTACACTTCTCTCCTACTCTCTTCTCTTCTTCTACACTTCTGTCCTCCTCTCTTCTCGTTCTCTACACTTCTCTCCTCCTCTCTTCTCTTCTCGTTCTCTATACTTCTCTCCTCCTCTCTTCACTTCCCTCCTCCTCTCTTCTCTTCTCGTTCTCTACACTTCTTTCCCTCTTTTCAATCTCTTTTCTCCTTTCCTATTCTTGTTCTCTTCTCATTCTCTTCTTCTCTTCTCATTCTCTCCTCCTCTTTCCTCTTCTCATTCTCTACACTTCTTTCCTATTCTTGTTTTCTACTCTTCTTTCCTCTTCTCGTTCTCTTCTCTCCTCTAGTTCTCTATTCCTCTCATCTTGTTCTCTTTTCACCAGATCTCTTCTCTTTTTGTTACTTTTCTTCTCATCCAGGGTTTAGTCATTTCTTCCTCACACCTCGGCTTCTTCTTTTCTTCTACTTCACTTTTCTCTTCTCATTCTCTTCTCCTCCCTACTCTTCTCTTCTAGTTTCTAACTCTCCCTTCCCTTCTTTTCTCTCCTTTCCTCTGGAACACTGTTAGTATAGAAACAATGCTGTATTTGAATGGAAACCTGTGAGGTACAGGACACCCTGAACTAGCTGCAGTTATAGGTAATCAATCTCCTGACCAATCAGAATCCAGAATTCACAACAGCGCGTCGCAATCTTTCACAATGTTTACCTTAGCAAAACAGCTGTGCTGTTTTTATCACTACACTGGAGTTCCACTCAGTTTCAATCAGTATAAACAAATGAATTGTTTTCAGGACTCTGTGTGAGGCGTGTGTTTTTCCCTCACTTGGATAACCTTGCACAGAATGTTTGTGGTTGAAGAGAACACCTTCAAATTTTAGATACTTATGAACAAGCACTTCTCGGGGAGCAGAAATAGGTCTGCTATCAACATTTACTTTCAGATGTGTGTGAAAAATATGTAAAGTTTTTGTTTTCGGATACTTTTTATGAATATATTGCCCCTAGTCGGCTAGATAAAAACATAAATACTTATGAATAAGCTACAAATTCTTAAATCCCTGAGTGTCTACTTTCATATGAGCTTCATATTAACCAGGACTATGGAGTGTGACATGACAAAGACATTCAATGCTCAACATGGACACAACAAAAACAGCAAAATTCCAAAAGAGGAGCAAATTCCATTTTTGGCCATGATCAACAATGCTTTATTTTCTTCACCTATTGTACACAAAATCTGACTTTAACATCCAATCAGCTACTAGAGATGATCACTTACACTATATTGCCAAAAGTTTTGGGACATGCCTCCAAATCATTGAATTCAGGAGTTGTTTTTCAGGGCTTGGGTTCGGCCCCTTAGTCCCAGTGAAAGGAACTCTTAATGCTTCAGTATACCAAGACATTATGGACAATTTCATGCTCCCAACTTTGTGGGAACAGTTTGGGGATGGTCACTTCCTGTTCCAACATGACTGCACACCAGTGCACAAAGTAAGGTCCATAAAGACATGGATGAGCGAGTTTGGTGGGGAGGGACTTGAGTGGCCTGCGCGTAGTCCTGACCTCAACCCCATAGAACACCTTTGGGATGAATTAGAGCGGAGATTTCAGGCCAGGCCTTCTCGTCCAACATCAGTGCCTGACCTCACAAATGGGCTTCTAGAGAAATGGTCAAAAATTCCCATAAACACATTCCTAAACCTTGTGGAAAGCCTTCCCAGAAGAGTTGAAGCTGTTATAGCTGCAAAGGGCGGGACAACTCCATATTGCATTCAAGTGCATATAAAGGCAGGCGTCCCAAAACCTTTGGCAATATAGTGTATATGAGAAATATCATACGATCATACAAAAACGTGATTTAAAATTTACTAAAAGATTAAAAAGAAGAGAAGTTGTTTAAGGAAAGAAAGTTTGAGGAGAAACGATTGAAGAAGTCATTGCAATATTTCATGGTTTAGCGTAAATTTAAAAATATTTGATTACAGTACACACACGTTACTGCCGGAAACACGCGTTAGGAATGTGCTGAGTAACCCGGCCGCCCTCAGGCTGATGAGTTAATAAGTGTTGAACTGGGATTTCTTTTCTTTCACGATTACAATGCCTTAGTGGTCTTACTTATAAAATGTGGTATTGATTAGGGATGATCCATATGAGCGCTGATGGAGCTCGTAAATGTGAGCGTTAGCTGTGCCAGTGTTCGCAAACAAACCACCTTTGTGTGCTTTGCTACAGGTGGCCCTCTCTAAGGGCACAGACGGGAACGTTTTTACAGAGGGAACGTGCTACAGTGAAAAGGAAACTAATCAGTTTCTGTAAATCTTGTTTCACTACACAGCACACTGCTCCTGGACAGGGACAGGAGATAGGAAAGAGCGTGTGTGTGTGTGTGTGTGCATGTGTAAGAGAGAGTTAACGCTCTCTATTCAACAAACCAAGTCTCTCCTCACCTACTCATAACACAGCAGACCCCCTCACCCCGTCAGGAGCCGACATACACAAGGGCTTCAGTGTTGAGTGTCACGCTGCACAAAACTCAACACCTCACACACACAATAACCTCAACACACATCAGCCAAGGAGGCTCTTACTTTAATACTGGAGAGGAGAGGAAATGAAAAGATGAAGAGATGAAAAGATGAAGAGAGGAGAGGAGAGGAGAGGAGAGGAGAGGTTAAAGAAGAGATAAAGAGATAAAGAGATGAAGAGGAAAGGAAAGGAAAGGAAAGGAAAGGAGGTGAGGAGAGGAGAGGAGAGGAGAGGAGAGGAGAGGAGAGGAGAGGAGAGGAGAGAGAGGAGAGAAGAGAGGAAAAAATGAAGAGAGGAAAGGAAAGGAAAGGAAAGGAAAGGAAAGGAAAGGAAAGGAGGGAGGAGAGGAGAGGAGAGGAGAGGAGAGGAGAGGAGAGGAGAGGAGAGGAGAGGAGGAGAGGAAAAGATGAAGAGAGAAGGAAAGGAAAGGAGAAGGAAAGGAAAGGAAAGGAAAGGAAAGGAAAGGAAGAAGGAAAAGGAAAGGAAAGGAAAAGGAAAGGAAAGGATGAAGAGAGGAAAGGAAAGGAAAGGAAAGGAAAGGAAAGGAAAGGAAAGGAGGAGAGGAAAGAAGGAGAGGAGAGAAGAGGAGGAGAGGAAAGGAAAGGAAAGGAAAGGAAAGGAAAGGAAAGGAAAGGAAAGGAGGAAGGAGAGGAGAGGAGAGGAGAGGAAGAGAGGAAAAGATGAAGAGAGGAAAGGAAAGGAAAGGATGAAGAGAGGAAAGGAAAGGAAAGGAAAGGAAAGGAAAGGAAAGGAAAAGGAAAGGAAAAGGAAAGGAAAGGAAAGGAGAGGAGGAGAGGAGAGGAAAGAAGGAAGAGGAAAGGAAAGGAAAGGAAAGGAAAGGAAAGGAAAGGAAAGGAAAGGAAAGGAAAGGAAAGGAAGGAAAGGAAAGGAAAGGAGAGGAAAGGAGAGGAAAGAAGGAGAGGAGAGGAGAGGAGAGGAAAGGAGAGGAAAGGAAAGGAAAGGAAAGGAAAGGAAAGGAAAGGAAAGGAAAGGAGGAGAGGAGAGGAGAGGAGAGGAAAGGATGAAGAGAGGAAAGGAAAGGAAAGGAAAGGAAAGGAAAGGAAAGGAGGAGAGGAGAGGAAAGAAGGAGAGGAGAGGAGGAAAGGAGAGGAAGAGAGGAAAAGATGAAGAGAGGAAAGGAAAGGAAAAGAGAAGAGGAGAGGAGAGGAGAGGAGAGGAGAGGAGAGGAGAGGAAGAGAGGAAAAGATGAAGACAGGAAAGGAAAGGAAAGGAAAGGCAAGGCAAGGCAAGGCAAGGAAAGGAAAGGAAAGGAAAGGAAAGGAGGAAAGGAGAGGAGAGGAGAGGAGGAGGAGAGGAGAGGAAAGGAAGAGAAGAGAAGAGAAGAGAAGAGAAGAGAAGAGAAGAGAAGAGGTATCAAAACCAGAGATGAGGAGAAGGGTAAATATAAGAAGAGATCAGAAGGTTTGAAAATTCAACACATGAAAAAGATTTAGAGAGACTGTCGAAGAAAAGGAGAGATAGATTAAGACGATTTTTAGATATTCTACGAGAGAAACTGTGAGTTAAGAGGATTTAAGAGGATAAAAGAAGAATATTGGAGAAGCCTGCGCACCCTGATCTATGACTCCATAAACCTGCAAAATTAAAAGAAGAGTCAGCATGCGCATGCGTGTACACTCTATATATCCAGAAAACACGAGCATGTGAGCGTGTGTGTGTGTGTGTGTGTGTGTGTGTGTATACTCTACATCTCCATCTGAGTCCACTGTGCACTGTGATGGATTGACCCCACACCCAGAGTTTCCAGTGAAGATGGATGATAAATAGTGTTTACTGAACTGAACATGTTCATCTGTGCTACAGCTCGAGAATAATCCACCCTTAACAAAACTTAACTATTCAGTCTCTCTCTCTCTCTCTCTCTCTCTCTCTCTCTCTCTCTCCTTGTCTCTTTCTTTCTCTTTCTTTCCCCTTCTCTCCCTTGCCCCCCTCCTTCCTCTTTCTCTCCCCTTCTCTCTAAACATCTCTCTAAAACCCCCCTCTCTCCCTCTATTTCTCTCACTTTCTCTTTCTCTCCCTCCTTCTCTCCCCACTCTCTTCCTCCTTCTCTCTCTCTCCCTCCTTCTCTTTCTCTACTCTTCTCACTCTCTCTATTCCTCTCTCCTTCTCCGTCTTTCCTTCTCTCTCCTCTTCTCACTCTCTCACTTGCTCTCTCTTTCCCTTGTCTTCTTTTCCTTTCTCTCTCTCTCCCCTCCTCCTCCTCTCTCTCTCTCCTTCTCTCACTCACCCCCTCCTTCCTCTCTCTATTTCTCTCTTTCTATCTCTCTCTCTCTAAACCCCCCTCTATTTCTCTCTAAACTTCTCTCTCTCCCTCTCTCCCCCCTTCTCTTTCTCTCCCCACTCCCTTCCTCCTTCTCCCCCTCCTTCTCTTTCTCTACTCTTCCTCTCTCCTTCTCCCTCTTTCCTTCTCTCTCCTCTTCCACTCCCTCCTCTTCTTTTCCTTCCTCTCCCTCTCCCCTCCTCCTCTCTCCTTCTCTCTCTCTCTCTCCCCTCCCCTTCTCTCTTTCTTTCTGTCTCTCTCTTTCTCTCTCTCATTCGCTCTCCCCTTCTCTCCCTCCTCTTCTTCTTTCCCTTCCTCCCTCTCTCCTTCTCTCGCTCTCCCCTCCTCCCCTTTTCCTTCCTCTCCCCTCCCCCCTCTCTTCCTTCTCTCTCTCTCTCTCTCCTCTCTCTCTCTCTCTCTCTCTCTCCTTCTCTCACTCTCACCTCCTTCCCTACCCTCTTTCTTTCTGTCTCTCTCATTCGCTCTCCCCTTCTCTCCCTCCTCTTCTTCTTTCCCTTCCTCCCTCTCTCCTTCTCTCACTCTCCCCTCCTCCCCTTCTTTCTTTCTCTCACATTTTTTCTCCCCTTCTCCCTCTCTCCTTCTCTGTCTCTTTCTCTCTCCCTCTCTCCTAACAGTCTGTCATTTTATCTAGAAACCAGGACGTGACTGTAAACTCCTCTGTGCTCAGAAATGTTTACACAGTGTAAAGTTACAAAGCTCTTAATAACCTAGGCTTCCATAAAAAAGTTAAACAAACGTCTCTTACAAAACATCGTCACCTCAACAGTTACACCTTTTACTCAGTCACGCTTAGTCTTCGATTATGAGGAGCGTTTCTCATCCAAGTCCCCGTGTATGAGCGGTTACTATAGAAACGATCAGAACGAGCGCATTAATATTAACAGATGGTTCGTGTTACAGCTGGAAGTACAGTCCAGGAAAATAACACACACCTTCTGACCAATAAGATTGGAGCATTCGAGTGTGCTGAGGTATAAGAACATGTCGTGCACATCATCACCATGAGCTGGAGAAGTGTTATTAAACATTACTCTATAAAACTGTGTTTATAAATGATGGTGTTTTAAAAGTACAGTTAAAAGTGTACAAAATATTCTGAGACCTGATTCAGGATTCAGTTTGATAAATTAGCTAGCTAGTTACATTTTAGAATCTACTTTGTTCAATTAGCTAGCTAGTTATATTTAGCAATTTTGTTTCATGAATTAGCAAACTGGGGCACGGTGGCTTAGTGGTTAGCATGTTTGCCTCACACCTCCAGGGTTGGGGGTTCGATTCCCGCCTCCGCCATGTGTGTGTGGAGTTTGCATGTTCTCCCCGTGCCTCGGGGGTTTCCTCGGGGTACTCCGGTTTCCTCCCCCAATCCAAAGACATGCATTGTAGGTTGATTGGCATCTCTAAATTGTCTGTAGTGTGTGATTGAGAGTGTGTGTGTGCCCTGGCACTCCGTCCAGGGTGTATCCTGCCTTGATGCCCAATGACGCCTGAGATAGGCACAGGCTCCCTGTGACCCGAGAATAGTCCGGATAAGCGGTAGACAATGAATGAATTAGCAAACTATTTAGGTTTTTAAATTAAGTTTGTTAAATTAGATAACTAGCTAAGATTTGAATTTTGTTGGTTCAATTTGCTAGCTGGTTATGCTTGGCAATTTTGTTTAATAAGCTAGCCAGCCAGTTAGCGATGATACATCAACTTGAATCAACTGCTCGAGTCACACTTCTAATCACGGCCACTGAGTAGATGAATAAAAGTCTTATAAAATGTCTAATAAAATGTGTAGCTAGCGTGTTATATTTTGTAATCAAATTAAATTAAATTGTTAAAGTAGTTAGCTAGTTAGGTTTTAGAGTTTAGTTTGTTCAATTAGCTAGCTAGTTAAGTATAAAAATGCATAATTGTTTATAAAATTAAAATCTTGTAAAAATATGTTTTCTCCTATTACAATTCTTCATCTCCGGGTGATTTTGGTGTTACTCTCTTAACCTCTTATTGAACTGCTGAGTTCTGCTCCTGAAGTCAATCCCTCGCTCCACAAACTCAACAATCTTCACTTCCACTCATCCAGTAATGGCACAGCACATGGTACTTGACTGCATCAGAAATGTTCCCAACAGGAAGCAACCCTATATTGCCAAAAGTTTTGGGACACCCCTAGAAATCATTGAATTCAGGGGTTGGGCTCGGCCCCTTAGTTCCAGTGAAAGGAACTCTTAATGCTTCAATATACCATATACCATGAGAGAGACGGCAGCTTCTGGGTCCAAGAGGTCTGAAAGCGTTCTAATCAGTCGTGTCACAATCATAATGTCAGGAAGGTGAATCACACATGCCGTGGCAATGCCAGTGAATTTCTCACCATTTCTCAGAGATTAAATATACTCTCACACACATACACACACACGACTTGATTTTATTCATCAGTGACTTGTGAAGGTGTAAATTTGAAAGCCACAACTTTAATGTTTTGCACTTGTGTATCTTTTCACTTGTGTGTGTTTGTCTCTTCGAAAAGCATATCTTTTCCCCATGACACAGCTCATGTCCACTCACTGGCCATTTAATCACGCACAACTACCAAACAGGTCACTCTGTCGGTGAACGGTTGCTGACCAAGGCTTATTTGTTTTTATGTACGTTTTTTTTCAGCCCTCCTTTCCTCTCCTCTGGTCATAAGTGGAAAGGGAACACACCTGAGCAGCTATTATCTGAGTTATGTATATTTTGGGATGATGTGTGCGCTGTTAGTTCAATGGCTCACAAAGCATTATATAGGAATGGTAACAGACTGGCTGTGACATTCGGACTGTGACATACTCTAAAATATGACTTTGACAGATGAACTATGTTGAATAGACTCTGAGAGACAGACACATATGGATGGTGAAAGACAGACTGTGATGAACAGACAGACAGAGAGACTGTGACAGATGGACACTGACAGACAGACTGTAATGAATAGACCGAGGCAAACCGACTGTGACATACTGATTGACATACAAGCTCTCATACATGAACTGTGACATACGGACAGGGACACACAGTCTGCGACATATGGACTGTGACATAGACTGTGATAGACAAGCTCTGACATGGAAACTATGACAATGACATATTGACAGGGACATAAGGACTGCGATAGGCGAGCTCTCATACAGGGACTGTGACATATGACCTGCGATATATGTACTGTGACAAAAGAACCCTGACTGTGACAGATGGACTCTGACATGGGGCTGTGATATAAGGACAGTGATATACAGGCTGTGACATAAGGACAGTGCCATTAGGACAGTAACGTAGGGACCGTGACGTAAGGACCGTGACGTAAGGACCGTGATATACAGGCTGTGACGTAAGGACCGCGACGTAAGGACCGCGACGTACAGGATGTGACGTAAGGACCGTGACGTAAGGACTGTGACGTAAGGACTGTGACGTAAGGACCGCGATATACAGGCTGTGACGTAAGGACTGTGACGTAAGGACCGCGATATACAGGCTGTGACGTAAGGACCGTGACGTAAGGACCGCGATATACAGGCTGTGACGTAAGGACCGTGACGTAAGGACCGCGATATACAGGCTGTGACGTAAGGACTGTGACGTAAGGACCGTGATATACAGGCTGTGACGTAAGGACTGTGACGTAAGGACCGTGATATACAGGCTGTGACGTAAGGACCGTGATATACAGGCTGTGACGTAAGGACCGTGATATACAGGCTGTGACGTAAGGACCGTGACGTAAGGACCGTGACGTAAGGACCGTGACGTAAGGACCGTGACGTAAGGACCGTGACGTAAGGACCGTGATATACAGGCTGTGACGTAAGGACCGTGATATACAGGCTGTAACGTAAGGACTGTGACGTAAGGACCGTGACGTAAGGACCGTGACGTACAGGCTGTGACGTAAGGACCGTGACGTAAGGACCGTGATATACAGGCTGTGACGTAAGGACCGTGACGTAAGGACCGTGACGTAAGGACCGTGACGTAAGGACCGTGACGTACAGGCTGTGACACAAGGGCTGTGACACAAGGGCTGTGACATATGAGCTCTGATACATGGAATATGACATGAGGACTGCGTTGTGACAGACTCTGACATGGGGACTGTTATAGGTGGACTTCCACTGAGTAAAAGAACAATGAGAAACTGATTAATACAGTGATAAACTTACAGAATCATCACATGACAGACTGAAACAACTTCACATACATATGAAGTTTATATGAAACGCACTCAATATGTCTCTTACACAAGCCTCGGTAAATAACTGGATAATAATCAGCCAGAGCCTGCAGTCTTACCTGGATGAGGCATGGTGATGGTCTCATTAGGGTTACTTGACCCCACGTTATAGATGACCACAGCGGTGGCGTTAAGGCTCGCTGCGTGGCGGATTTTCTCTCGGTATGTGCAGTTGCCTTTGGCTATGAGCGCTATCCAGGGCCCGTGTGCAGGCTGAGGTGTGGGGAACCTGGTGCTGAAGTCGCAGGCCTGTCGGTCGTGGCCGGGCAGCGGGATGAACACCGGGCCCCGGGCTTCTCTTTTTGGCGAGTGCTCACCGTAGCGGCCGCTTTCTGTCTTCTCCGTCTTCAGCTCGGCGGTGGCCGGGTCCTGGTAGCTGATGTTCACGAATGCCGTGTACCACTCCTCCTTCTCGGCCACGGTGAAGTCCAGACACAGCAAGTGCACGAAACAGAAGGACAGCAGCCAGGTGGAGAGAGCCAGACTCCGGCACGCTTTACTCAGAGACATGGGCATGTTTACTGCTGTGTCTCCCCAGATCAGCGCACCCCCGCCGGCTAGAGCTTACCGAGCTCACCTAGCTAGCCTTCCAGCGCGGAAAACAGCTAGGCCACCTCAAATAATATTTCCTCTTTTTCTGATTGGGAAAATATCTGTTATTAAACTCGATAGAGTTGCAGCAGTTTACGACACTAAGCCCCGACTCGCTCGGCCCGCACTATTGTTGTGACTGAACTACAGCTGATTGTTGCCAGGTATTGCAGTTACTTTGCAAGCTCAGCCGCTTACACTAACACGTCGACGGCGCCGCCATGTTAGTAGGGGCATGTTGAGCTGACGATGCGTTGATGAAGACCTGGGAACTCGGAATCTCCAACTTCCGACATTATGGCGTTCAAGTAATAAAAATTTATGAAAAAAAATTAATGAATTTTTTTGTGCTATTTTAAAAGTTTATGTAATAATTCACTTTAAAAATTTACGTAAATTTGTTCATTTTTTAATGAAGCCAATTAACATTTTATCACCTGGTATTTAGCAGTTTCACATATACACAATAATACAAAAGGCTGCTTAAAAACCTTGTCATATTGTGATTTTCTGCTCTAACCTTTCACTATAAGTGCTGCCATGCTGCCTATATATATATATGGGGGGGCACGGTGGCTTAGTGGTTAGCACGTTTGCCTCACACCTCCAGGGTTGGGGGCCTCCGCCGTGTGTGTGGAGTTTGCATGTTCTCTCCGTGCCTCGGGGGTTTCCTCCGGTTTCCTCCCCCGGTCCAAAGACATGCATTGTAGGTTGATTGGCGTCTCTAAATTGTCCATAGTGTGTGATTGTGTGATTGAATGAAAGTGTGTGTGTGCCCTGTGATGGGTTGGCACTCCGTCCAGGGTGTATCCTGCCTTGATGCCCAATGACGCCTGAGATAGGCACAGGCTCCCCGCGACCTGAGAATAGATCGGATAAGTGGCAGACAATGAATATATATATATATATATAAAATATATATATATATATATATATATATATATATATATATATATATATATATATATATATATATGTACACCTCACTATTATGATGGAGGGAACTACAGATGTAGAAATACCAGGTACTGAATTCTGACCATGTATTGATTCAACCATCAACCTGAGATATTACACTCAAGCTCATGAACAGAGAAGTTGTTACTATTCCACACAGGTATTATTTTTGTTTTTAAGTTTGCTCTATTTCCCCAACAGATAAACTAGTTAATTTAAACACTTTCCAGGCAGTTACTAAGGATGAATGATGATTTAAATACACGTTATTGAAGATGGTCTTCCTATGTCAGATTAGCAGATTAGGTTCATGTCTGACTCCTAAAATGGGGACAGAAAGAGAGATAGGGATTAGCATTATCCTGCTGAAAGAGGCTACAGCCATCAGGCAATACCGTTTCCATGAAAGGGTGTACATGGTCTGCAACAATGCTTAGGCAGGTGGTACGTGTCAAAGTAATGTCCACATGGATGGCCCCAAGGTTTTCCAGCAGAACATTGCCCAAAGCATGACACTGCCTCCACCAGCTTGCCTTCTTCCCATAGTGCATCCTGGTATCATGTGTTCTCCAAGTAAGCGACGCACACGCACCCGGCCATCCACGTGATGTAAAAGAAATCGTGATTCGTCAGACCAGGCCACCTTCCTCCATTGCTCCGTGGTCTAGTTCTGATGCTCATGTGCCCATTTTTAGTGCTTTCGGTGGTGCACAGGGGTCAGTATGGGCACCGTGACTGGTCTATTCAGCCCCATACGCAACAAACTGCAATGCACTGTGCATTCTGACACCTTTCTATCAGAACCAGCATTAACATGTAACTTTGAGCAACAGTAGCTCATCTGTTGGATCAGGTCACATGGGCCAGCCTTCGCTCCCGACGTGCATCAATGAGCCTTGGCCGCCCATGACCCTGTCGCTGGTTAACCACTGTTCCTTTCTTGGACCACTTTTGATAGATACTGACCACTGCAGACCGGGAACACCCCACAAGCTGCAGTTTTGGAGATGCTCTGATCCAGTGGCCTAGCCATCACAATTTGGCCCTTCGTCAAACTAACTCGAATCCTTACACTTGTCCATTTTTCCTGCTTCTAACACAACAACTTTGAGGACAAAATGTTCACTTGCTGCCTAATATATCCCACCCACTAACAGGTGCCATGATGAGGAGATCATCAGTCTTATTCACTTCATCTCTCACTGCTCATAATGTTATGCCTGATCGGTGTATATCACAGCTTTGTTAGCTATTTCCACATTATGAGTAATTAAAATGTAATTAAAAATGCATATGTTTACATGCATATGTTGGAACAAATGTACTGTCTCTGTAAAAAAAACATAAGAGTTATAGCTAGTTTTCTCAAGCGAAATCGTTTCAAATGCTTGGCGCTGGACCTTTCCAATATGGCGGTGAAGCGATGACGTTTAGCAGTCGCTAACAGCGCTGTGGAGATGTCATAGAGAAGGGTTTTGGGAAACCATGGCAACCTGCTCAGTAACGAAGCGCTTGTAATGCAAATTGTCTGGCTTAGAGTGCTGCTTGCAGCTCTGTCTAAATGCTCCAGAAATTATATTTATATTTCTATCTCCAATACATTTAAAATAGTCTTTCTAAAACGGATTCGAATAAAGTTTATGTTATATACATAAAGAGGTTTATTTGCTGCTGCTAGATAGAGAATGTCTGTAATTCAGATAAAATTCAGTTAATATATACATACAAATAGTATGTTTAATATAGTTAAATATAGTTGGTTGTTCGTTATTATTTTTATTATCAATAAATGTTTGATT
Source organism: Hemibagrus guttatus (assembly GCA_033459395.1). NCBI lineage: Eukaryota > Metazoa > Chordata > Actinopteri > Siluriformes > Bagridae > Hemibagrus > Hemibagrus guttatus. The sequence goes on from JAUCMX010000002.1 coordinate 27,355,181, forward strand.
TGAGACAACACATATAGTGATACTTGCTCCGGTCGGAACCAATATTTCTCGTTGTAGTTTTCTATACGGAGCGATATCGAGGTCGGATCTGTAGAGCATCTGCAAGCGGAACTTCCGGTCTAATTTCGTCTATCCGTGCGGAGAGGCATTAAGTGTGGTATGTTTGTTACAGTTCGTGGTTTAAACTTTTTTTATTAGTATTTCTTATTTTTTTTAATGCGTATTAATTGTGAGTGTGTGACTGTGTTAGTGCAGAAATGCGGCAGAAAAATGTGTGTGATGGTTTTATTGTAGAAAGTTCAGCTGCTCCGTGCTCCAGTTAACGGTAGAAAACCAGTCACTATAAATCAGTCGTTTTTATGAATGTGTGTGTGTGTGTGTGTGTGTGTGTGTGTGTAAAATTGCTGAATATAACTCATCTGTTGTTGTAAACAGTGTTTGAGCCTCCTGAGTGTCACTGTGGGTAGAAACAGTCCCTGATGAAAGACTAGAGAAATTATTGCACAGATTATACATAGAAATGATGAGCTTTAGTTTCTAATTCTACTCATACGTCGTATAAATTCAGTACCCTAGCTCCACTGATCATTTTACTAGTAAAGCAATAATAATAAAAAGTGCTAGTCGTCTTATTTATAGTTCTAGTTAAAGGACAAAGTTATTGAAGACATCATCTCTTTTATAGTTTTATTACTGCATTTACACGATCGTCAGAAAAATTCTTGTCAATCCTCACCTCACTTGTCATGAATGAGATTTCCAGCTTCTTTAGGCTGTAATAAATCTGAATATAACAGGCTATTTCACTGTTTAAACATCTACCACTTCTTATCTTAAAGTGCGCTCCTGTGGATGAGCTGGTAGCTCAACTGAAACTGTAAAAACTGAGCCCGGATGCTCATATCTGTCAACAGAGCCCTGTATATATATATCGACGCTCCAACCTTCCTTCCTCTGATTAATGATCCTGTCTGTGGAAAATCCAGGGAGGTTTTCACACCATGCTCAACTCAAATTTTCCAAATATGTGTCCGGGATATCATCTAAGATCCTGTTCTAAGCTCTCTGAGTGAGATCGGATAGTGGCGTGCAGACCGCAGCTCAGAACAGTGATATGAAAGTGATGCATTTCCACTAAGGAAAAAGAGAAAAAAAAAAGACTTTTCCCAGTGGAATTACATAATGTGCTGTTAAGTGAAGAAAACAGAAAAATGGGGATTTAAGGAATAAATTAAACACAAGAAGCCTCAAACAAAGGAATTTAATAATAAAAAAGCCCAAAAAAACCTTATTTAAATACCAAAGAAATTTTAACCATGAATAAAAACCTCATAATATGGATACAACTAGAATTGAACTAAAATGAAATTTAACAAAAAAAAAATTAAATATTTTATATTTAAAATATTTATATTTATTTTGAAAATTAAAAAAAAACAGGATACAAAATATTTAACATTTATATATTATTTAACAAAACAAATTAAAACAAATGTAAACAAATAACAAATTATTTAACAAAAACACAAAAAAGGCAAACAAGGTATAGTTACCGAAAAGGCATGGAATTTAATTAGTTAAATGTTAAAAATGTTAAATAAATAACAGAAAAAAATAAACAAAAAAGTGATTACACTATAAAAGTGAAAACTCAGGAGGAAAAAACTGAAATGAACCAAAAAAAGGCTTTAAAAAATCCACTCTGAAATATTTTCTGATGAAAAAAAACAAACATTTAGCCTTGTTTCTTACATTTATCACTTGCCAGTATGTTAGTCACACACACACACACACACACACACCCCCTGTGAGATCATGTTTACTTGAAATTAGAGCCTGTGTGTGTGTTTACAGCAGTATATATGATATGTGTACATAATAAACCAGTGTAAGGTTTTCTCGGCTCTTATCCTAGTCTTTCTCTCTCTGTAGTTGTGGCCCAGAGCACCATCACTCACATCCACAATGCCGAAGAAGAAGACAGGAGCTCGCAAGAAGGCTGAAAACCGGAAAGAGCGAGAGAAACAGAACCGAGCTAACAGAGAGCAAATTGATGTTGCAAAACATCCCTGCAACTTATCCATGGTATGTCTTTTAATCACGTGATTTAATCCACGCATCAGGACTCCACGGTTATGTGATAAATTGTGTGAAATATTTTTTCTTTGACGTTTTTCAGGACTGTGATAAGTGTCTGAGGTGAGCTTCTGAAGACATTTTTTTTCCTATTATTATTACTTAATGTGGCCATAAGATTGTTGTAACATATTCCTGTTGTATCGTGTTGTGTGTTTGTTTTGTTATTTATTTTGTTCTCCTTAGGCGGCAGAAGAACAGAGCGTTTTGTTACTTCTGTGCGTCGGTGCAGAAGCTCCCCATGTGTGCTCAGTGCGGTACGTTATCATTACATGGTCTCTATGTTCTCTGTTAAGGAAAGGATGTTGCACAGCTGTGTGAACACCTGCTTAACCATTACGTACCGTCGGCGTCCACATGAAGCCGAGATGGAGGGCCACATCAGGGCTACACAAGCTTCCCTAATCAGCTTGAAATAAATACGAAAGAAATTGAAATATTAGAACATACACACACACACACACACACATTATTTTTATTTTTCTATCCTTAAATTAAAATTTTTTACATTTTTTTATACCTTTTTTTGTGGTTAAAACCCTTTTCTGATTTTTTGTCTTAGATTTTTTTTTTGGTGTTAAATGCAGGGTTTGAAGGGTTTTTGTAGCTTTTTTTTGTCAAATTTAAAAAAAATAGTCAGAAAAAATAGTTTTCTGATGTTTCTTTTAAGTGGCTGATGGGCAGGGGTTACTAAATTAATTGCCCCTTTCTGAATTATTTTGTATTTAAATCCATTTCCCAAGTTTTTGCCCCCTTTTTCCTATGTTTTTTTTTTTGTTTGTTTGTTTATTTGTAGTTTTATTTATTTTTTATTCTTGCAGATAAATCCAGTTTTTCTGATTATTTTGTGCTTCCTTTCCTGAGCTTTATTAGTGGATAAATACCTATTTTTGGGGGGGGGGTTTAAAATAATTAAATGCTCACTTTCCCACAATTAATCCTCCCTTTAAGCTTTCTCTAGCTAAAGCCCTCTTCTTTGAATTTTGTCAAGTATTTCTATGCGCTTAAATCTGCTTTGTTAATTATTTTGTAGTTTTGTAGCTTTCTAAAGTCCCTTTTTTTATTGTGTAGAGCTTAAATCTGTTTTTTTTTTCTCCTGATTTCTTCTGCTTCAATCTATTTAAATTCCCCTGTTCTGTGTTTTTAATGCTTACATCCTGTTTCTGAGAACTTTGTGGTTAAATCCCCCTCCTTTTGAGTTTTCTAGTAAATCTGCATCTGTGGTGCTCTTAAATTAAGAAGCATGGGATCATTGCAATAAAAGCTCCCTGAGAGGACATGAGGAAGAAACCTTGAGGCTCAGAAGGGAACCTCATCCTCATTTGGGTGACACTGGACAGTAAATATTGTAAATGTAAATAATGTCCTTTCTACAACTTTTTATAGTCAGGAGGAATTGTGCAACCAGGAGCTCTTGAGGAACTACCCGGTCAGCGTAGTTTCTGAGTTCATTATAGACTTCTTCTACAATTCCTTCTTGCCGAAAGCTGACTGAAGCAACGGCAGTTAAAAAAAATGTCTATGAACAATGTCCATTACTATACAAATAACACTGAATTGGATAAACAGGATGAGAAATTGCCCACAGAACTATGTTCTCCATTTTGCTTTGGGGTTTAAGCCGAGTTATCAGACTGAGGATGAGTCGTGTTACAGAATAACTGATCAATCTGATTAATCATGTATGAGCTGCTCTACACAAGCCTGTTTCAGTCACACTAATCAGCCCTAGTGTACATGTCTTGAGCTTTCATGTGATTATTCTCACGTTTGCTGTTTCAAAAGGTAAAACGAAGTGCATGAAGTCTTCGGACTGCGTGATAAAACACCCCGGCATCCACAGCACAGGCATGGGCATGGTGGTAAGCAGCACACCATCATTACACCTTCATACCACTGACATTACAGCGCTTTCTTTACTCTTCATCACCCTCTGGCTTTAAAACCAGCTATAGACCGGTAATTGAAGGCATCCTGAATATTTGGAAGTGGATAAAATGTTATGGGAAGATCCTGAGAAAAGTTACAGTTCAAGATGCTTTTCCCTGAAGACAGTAAGCATGAATAAGAGGCTGTCTCAGAAAAACCAAAATACCACACACACGCAAACCACACACACACTGCACAAATGACACACACATCCCCAGAGGTCTGAAATAAATAAACCATTTAGTGATTTGTGTACGATTTAGTTTTTTTTAAATATACAATAAAATTTTATTTTCATTTTACAGAGAAGGATAAGAATTCAGGATGGACAAAAAAAAATATTTAAACATGACACAGTATCATGGTATGATGTACCACAAGGCATATTTAGGATCGCTAACAGAGATTCATTACCAATTTTTAAACATAGGAGTCTCTCCAGAGATTCAGAGCATTCTGCTACATTCACACACACACACACACACACACACACACACACACTCTTTTTTTTTTTTTTTTTTTTTTTTTAGTAGTAGACCAATCATGAAATATTTTCGTCGACTCCTTGATAAAGGAGCTGAAAAGTCCTACCTACTCGGCCATTCTGTCCTGTCGTATGACGGATATCAACTGCGGAGTAGTGTAAGAAGTGTGACGCAACCTTCAGGTCTTCTTCAAACTCACAAGGCAGCGCAACAAACTCAGACCAAACAAGGTGTCTGCCTCTTCCACATACATGCTGCAGAGATGCCCATGATTGGCTAATGTTACTGTGATTGACAGAGAGAGAGTGAGTGAGTACACGCTATTCATCCCACTCAGAGAGCACAGGCCAGTCTTGCTTTCTTAGACTCTGGAAACAGACACCTTTTCTGTTGAGCCACTAGGAAGCTGTAATATCCTTACTATTTACTCAGACACCCCTGAGGCCTTTAAAGCTATGGGTCACTTTGAACATACAGTACATTTATTATACACGGTGTATCATCACTGGTGTTTCTCTAACACACATCGTCCTTCCCTTACCGTGTATGTTTTTTTTTTTTATGTGAAAGATTGGTGATGCTGGAACTGCTTCTTCCTGTTTGTGTCCACTAGGGAGCAATATGTGACTTCTGCGAGGCCTGGGTGTGCCATGGAAAGAAGTGTCTTAGCACGCACGCCTGTTCCTGTCCGCTGTCTGATGCAGATTGTATCGAATGTGACCGCAGCGTGTGGGAGCACGGTATAAAATCTCAACATTCACTCTAATTTAAAAAAAAGAAAGAAATAAAAGTTGAAACCGGAGTCTTCTCTAAAACACTGAATTAAAGTGCGAATAAGATTACTTAGCAGTTTGGTCATCAGTCACACGTTAACAAATTATTATGTGCTACAGGAGGCCGCATATTCCGCTGCTCTTTCTGTCACAACTTCCTGTGTGAGGACGATCAGTTTGAGCATCAGGCCAGCTGCCAGGTCCTAGAGTCTGAGACTTATAAATGTGAGTCTGTAAACATGACTTTCTCAATTTTTCTCAGTTTAAGCACAGACATTTTAAACACTCTTCTGATTTTTAGGCGTTTCCTGCAATCGACTCGGCCAGCACTCATGTCTCCGATGTAAGGTGAGGCGACGAAGCCATGCTTTTTTGTGCAATATTCATGCAATTTAAACCACTAGTCCAAAATGTGTTTCTAAATATTGATAAACAATGGTTTGCTGTTTTTCTGGTTCAGGAGTTTGCTTACATATTTCTGGTGTGGAATATAAAACAAGCGCAGCTAAAGCCACGTGGTTCTTCTCCTCGTTCTTAAAGACTCGCACCATTTCTGTTCTTTCTTGTCTCTCCATCGTGCCCTTATGTAACCCACATTCTTGAATGAAAGCTTAAAGCTCTGTTATTTCCATCTTCAGTAGTTCGCTAGCCTGCAAGAAAAATAAATTGGGCAAAATGTAGTTTCCCTTCTATAAACAGAAACAGAAAAAAATCTCCCCTTCAAAAACTTTTTCTGCTTTCTCATTTCTGATCTTCCACAATGACACATGCTCTAAAACTGCATGAATAAGACCTGGGTTTCGGTCATTTCTCGTTAGTGAGGGATTGAGGAGTGTGTTTGTCAGATAGACGTGAAGAGTGCTGGGTTTTGAGAGCATAGGAATGAAATAAGCCTTTCTTCCTGTACATATGAAGGTCTCAGTGCAGCACTCGCCTCCTCGTGGTCCAGCGGCAGGATCCCGCACTCACGTTGCCATGGCCCGGGTTCGTTTTCCGGGCAGGGAGCTAACCCAGCCACTGAAGAGTTAACTCTCAGTGCCTGTCCCAAGCCAGGATGAAATGGGAAATGCGGACTGGATGGTCCGCTGTGGCGACCCCGAAAATTGTTCCATTAAATGTGTCTGTATATACAGTGTATATGTAGTTCCTCTTAAAAAGCATCTCAGTGCTTTAGGGAAAAACAGTCTCTTTGCGGTTTCAGTTCTGTCAGTCGTCCTGTAAGTGCTTTTTAGCCTGTGGCTTTGAGTTATTGTTATTCCATATTAAACACATTAAAATTGTTGCACAAGACACATGAGCAATTTAAGGATAAGGTAATGTATTGTGGCTTTGTTTCCTAACAGGCCTGCTTCTGTGACGAGCACGCTCGCAGCAAAGTCTTCAAGCAGGAGAAAGGCAAGGCACCTCCATGTCCTAAGTGCGGCCACCAAACGCAGGAGACTAAAGATCTCAGCATGTCCAGTGAGTGTTTCAAATTTCCTCTTCACACACATCCCTCTACTCATGCACACATAACACACACACCCCTATACTCATGCACACATAAAACACACACACATACATCCCTATACTCACACAAACATTGTGTAGGAAACTGGCATGACAATTCAATTCAATTCAGTTTTATTTGTATGGCGCTTTTAACAAAGAGCATTGTCTCAAAGCAGCTTTACAGAACATAAGAAACAATAAACATACAAACAAACAGTCCTAGATGTTAGACAAAATTTTCCCTAGTGAGCGAGCCTGAGGTGACTCAGGCGACTGTGACAAGGAAAAACTCCCTCAGATGGTATTAGGAAGAAACCTTGAGAGGAACCAGACTCAAAAGGGAACCCATCCTCATCTGGGTGACACACAGAGAGTGTGATATGAACAATGTCCTTTCTGCATTAGTTGTGTGATGCAGATACAGCATGTGTTATGTGTAAAATGTCCACATAGGGTTGGCAGTGCTGCTTTGATTACTCCAGTCCTCAGAAAGCAGAACCCGGCTGGAGCTGGTCCATCTCTGGATGCCACCGGAGCTGGCACAATCTCTGTGTGACTCGGGGATGGGTAGAAGAAGGGAAACAAATGGAAAAGGGATTAGCGTAGCTGCTATTTATAATATTAGGAGGCACTAGATGATGATGTGCATTTAATCGGATGTATTGGAGTACAAGGTTATGGGATTTATTAGGTGTATACCTGGCTAAAGAGATATGTCTTTAGTCTACGTTTGAACTGGGAGACTGTGTCTGAGCCCCGAACACTGTCAGGAAGACTGTTCCAAAGTTTAGGAGCTAAATACGAAAAAGCTCTACCCCCTTTTGTAGACTTTTATATTCTGGGAACTACCAGAAGTCCGGAGTTTCGAGATCTTAAGGAGCGTGATGGATTGTAATGTGTTAGAAGACTGGCTAGATACGTGGGAGCTGAACCATTCAGAGTCTTGTATGTAAGAAGTGCTAGTTTATAATCAATTCTAAACTTAACAGGTAGCCAGTGCAGGGATGATAATATTGGGGTTATATGGTCATACTTTCTTGACCTGGTAAGGACCCTAGCAGCTGCATTCTGGACTAACTGTAGCTTGTTTATTGAAGATGCAGGACAACCACCAAATAACGCATTACAATAGTCCAGTCTGGAGGTCATGAATGCGTGAACTAGCTTTTCTGCATCAGATACAGATAAAATGTTCCTAAGCTTGGCGATATTTCTGAGGTGGAAGAAGGCTATTTTTGTAATGTCGGAGATATGTTTTTCAAAGGACAAACTGCTGTCTAATATTACGCCCAGGTCTTTCACTGTAGAACTATTAGTAATAGAACATCCTTCTAAGTACAGGTTGAATTTTGAGAGCTTCTGTGTACTGGTTTTTGGACCAATCAGTAATATCTCCGTCTTATCAGGATTTAGTAATAGAAAATTATCAGTCATCCAGTCTTTAATATCTTTAACACACTCTGTTAATCTAGACAGTTTAGATATTTCATCTGGTTTTGATGAGATATATAACTGTGTATCGTCAGCGTAAAAATGGAAACTAATCCCATGCCTTCTAATAATGTTGCCTAAGGGAAGCATGTATATTGAGAAAAGCAGAGGTCCTAAAACTGAACCTTGTGGGACCCCATATTCCACTGGCATTACACTGGACATTTCTCCATTTAAATCTACAAAATGGTATCAATCAGACAGGTAGGATCTGAACCATTTTAATGCCTGTCCCTGAATACCTATGTAATTTTGTAAGCGGTCTACGAGAATGTTATGATCTAAAGTGTCGAATGCAGCACTAAGATCAAGTAAGACTAATATTGAGATGAAGCCTTGGTCCGAAGCTAAAAACAAGTCATTTGTGATCTTAACTAGTGCAGTTTCTGTACTATGATGGGGCCTGAAACCTGACTGAAATTCTTCAAGGATATTGTTTTCCTGTAAGAAGGAGCATAATTGAGTAGACACAACCTTTTCTAATATTTTAGATATAAAGGGAAGGTTTGAAATCGGTCTGTAATTTAATAAGTCATTAGGGTCTAGTTTAGGTTTCTTAAGAAGAGGCTTAATAACTGCCAGCTTGAAAGGTTTAGGGACGTGACCTAAACATAACGAGGAATTAATAATGTTGAGGAGAGGCTCTCCAGCTGTGTGTATCACTTCTTTCAGTAATCTAGTTGGAATTGGATCTAACAAACATGTTGTTGAATTAGCCGTGGTGATAAGTTTATACAGCTCTTCCTTCCCTATACCTGTAAAGCATTGTAGCAACAATGAAAGAAATTGAAACCTCTGCACAAAAATTCATCCTATATTCTCATATTCTTTCAGCGTGGATTTCTAGAGCGTTCATTTCTAGAAAATCTGGCGGTTAATGTCCACTGAACATCTGTGAATCTGATTCTTTTCAGCTCGGACTCATAAGTTTGGTCGGCAGAGCGGCGCAGATGACGACAGCTACTACTACGGAGCCTCGGGATACGATTCCTACTGGAAAAGTACCACCACCGGAGGAGCCGCAGACCAGGAAGACGAGGACGACGGAGACGAGGACGATTACGAGGAAGATGATGACGATGATGAGGAGGATGAGGAAGATGAGGAGGAAGATGAAGATGAGGCTGAAGCAGTGGATACACTTAACAACCTGAGTCTTGGTGTGAGCTCAGTTAGTGAAAGCAAATGAGATTAAATCAGAGTAATGGATTCACGGCTGTTCCGATGTTTATGATAAAGTTATACTATTAAAGATCGTCTTTAAAATCTGAGCGAGTCTTATAAAAACGCTTTATTGCTCTCCAGCTGCACACTACTTTTAGGCCATATTGATATTTAAAGTTGCTTTAACTGTCAGCACATGTTGTCTTTATTTGTCACGTACATTACAGCACAGTGAAATTCTTTCTTCGCTTATCCCATCTTTGGGGGTTGGCGTCAGAGCACAGGGTCAGCCATGATGCAGGGCCCAACAGTGGCAGCTTGGCTGTGCTTGGGGCTTGAACCCTGAGCTTCTGGTCAATGACCCAGAGCCTTAACCACTTGAGCTACCACCGTCCGTTTAACTATGGACGTGGGCGGAATTTCATCCAGTTATTTAAAAAAAATCTGCTGTACGGTTTTGTTGTTGTCACAAGTGAAAATGTACTCCTGTAAAAGCTGAGTGAATATAAATAAGCTTTATCGCAGTTATACCCGAAGATCAGCATGGCTGGGATTCAGTAATTAGTATTCAGTAACTAATGCAATTCAGACGTAGCCCAATAATTAATTTCTTTTAAAAATGCCTGAAAGCCACCCTGGCTGGCTAGTACATTGATTTCTGCCTTTTTTGTTAAAGGTACATGTGATGAAAATGTCTTCCTGTTATCTTTTTCATCTACATCTGATTAGCTTTTGTATTTTAACTCCGAAGTGAGCTTCATAAAAACACGTATCAGTCGCTACATCTGCTGATGCCACTAACTAGAAAGTGGAATTTTACATGGCGAGAACAGACGAGTGGAGCGATACATGCAGCATTCCTTTTATATCCGTTGATCATTCATTCAAATTAGTGGACCGGTTGACTAATAAGAATTATGACTAGCTGTAAATAATTATTCATTACTAATATTCCTTCATGGCAGTGTTAACCCTTTTTACCAGTACACCAGCAGAAACTGATTTATAGTGCAAATATGAACAATAGAAACATTTCTGTGAACTTTTTTGGGAACCTTTCCAGTGAAAATATTACCCCTATTACTCATCTAACATTTCACAATTTCCTCATTGCTCATAGCTTTATATAATTTTTTGTACTTAGTCATAGATTTACTCATCAAACAGCTTACTAATAGCATGTGGTGGCAGGAGAGGCGTAATAATTAACACAAAATATACCAGGTGTATCTCAGTTCACTCACCTTGACCGATGATGATTCATTATGACGATCATGGGAGTTCAGCCAGAACAACCTGTAAGGAGAATGGGAGGGACAAATACAAATACAGTGCTTGCTCTTGTTCTGTGAAGCGCCGTGTTATTAAATAGTGCAGAATTCTGTAATAAAATTCATTCACAACCACAGCTTCTCAGATTCCAGCCATATGCAGGGTATTTTACATAAATGCAGTGGTCTGTATTGAAACCAAAATTTCTGGGTTATACAGTTGACTTTCACTGTGGTTGGTGTTGGGTTTGTGTTAGGTTTATGTAACGTATTATAGAATTAAGGGATTAGGGTGTGGTCCTTCCCCAGGAGCAGGAAGACAGGAAGGTGCTTTTGGTGCTTTTAGGTTGCCATTTGTCCAGGAATCCTTGATATTACTGCACCAGTGGGACCGGATGGAAGATGGAATGCCTTACCATGGAATTTTCTGTCCCAGGGGTAAGGAATAGGTTTTCCATGGGGTTTGCCAGTAATGGCCGGTGTGAGTGCTTCAATTGTACCTTGCATACGTTTTTAAACACGCTGGCTTTTTTGTTACAACAGTACTCATCAGGCAACAATGGAGTCACCACACTTTTTAATGTTTGGCCAGAAACCACAATTACCAATTAACATCCGTAAACAAGGGGCATGCAGGGAGCAAGACTTGGTGGTGGAGCATCACCATTTGGCTGCAGGTTGCCTTACAGGAGGCTTGTGAGTCATTGCAGGTTATGGCACATGGGCGTAAGGCCCAGCGTGACCAGCATTTCTGAGAAATGCTACTGATGGAGGGTCAGTTGGTGTACCTTTGTGAGTATGGGGTAATGGACACCATAAGATTCAGGACCTGTGGAGCTTAGTGGTATATGAGGTGATGAGAGTACCTAAGGAGGGAGGTATAGTGTATACTAATGCACCTGTGGATGACCTGACCATTCCTTGTTCAAGAGTCATGAGCAGATATCCATAGGACCCCAGGACCTCTTAGAAAGTGTGCCCTTGTTTGTTGGGAAGAATGAGGTGGATTTGTGGGGTGTGGTACAGGGGTGTGATCAAATGGCCCCTGAATCAGACCCTGGAAGTTCAACTGTAGAGGTAGCGATTGGTTTTTTTGGCCATTTAGAGGCACTGGACACAGCTCAGGTGATCCCATGGCCCCAGCAAGGGTTAAGTGTCCCTGAAAGGGAATCTCTTTCAGAGTCTCTGTCAGAAGGTTTGTCATTGTGGAGAACAAGGTAAGTGTAATTAAGCTTGACAACTTCACAAGAAATGAAGGACTCTTCAGGACAGATAAATGAGAGATAGGAAATCTCAGAAGAGCAAGGCCTAATGTGCTTCTGGAAACATTTATTATGAAGACAGCCCCATGGAGCATCCCAAAAGTCTAATCTGCTGTATACCTGTTGATTCCTTAGTCCTACATCCTTCAACCTGTGGCCTGTTAAACTGATCTATTAATATGCCCCAGATGAATCCTTCTAAGCCACTAAGGATAGAAAAGGGTATGTAAGTGGGCCAGTGTGGGCAGATCCTTGAAAATGTAATTGATTCCTGTTCTCATTTTTTGTCCTTGCCTCTTTCCATCCTTCCTAGGAGGACGGAGCTAAGAAGAAAAGAATGTAAACAAGGAGGCACAATTTCAGAGTGTGTTAAAGTTCAACTTCAATTTAAGAGGATTTATAATTGGTAGACAATTTGGCAGACAGTTTAAACTGGTAAGTTATAAATAATATTCCAAAATGTTTGCAAACCATTTTACACACTGAAGGAAAACAAAAGGAAAAGGGAAAAAAAAGAAAGGAGTGTTACAGAATATATTATCATTAAGCTTCTTCCAGATGACCAAAGAGGGGTCTCAAACTGTTCTTGGGAGTTGGCCTCTAAAATGTAAAATGTACAGTGGGGCAAAAAAGTATTTAGTCAGCCACCAGTTGTGCAAGTTCTCCCACTTAAAAAGATGAGAGAGGCCTGTAATTTTCATCATAGGTACACTTCAACTATGAGAGACAGAATGAGAAAAAAAAATCCAGAAAATCACATTGTCTGATTTTTAAAGAATTTATTTGCAAATTATGGTGGAAAATAAGTATTTGGTCACCTACAAAAAAGCAAGATTTCTGGCTCTCACAGACCTGTAACTTCTTCTTTAAGAGGCTCCTCTGTCCTCCACTCGTTACCTGTATTAATGGCACCTGTTTGAACTCGTTATCAGTATAAAAGACACCTGTCCACAACCTCAAACAGTCAGACTCCAAACTCCACTATGGCCAAGACCAAAGAGCTGTCAAAGGACACCAGAAACAAAATTGTAGACCTGCACCAGGCTGGGAAGACTGAATCTGCAATAGGTAAGCAGTTTGGTGTGAAGAAATCAACTGTGGGAGCAATTATTAGAAAATGGAAGACATACAAGACCATTGATAATCTCCCTCGATCTGGGGCTCCACGCAAGATCTCGCCCCGTGGGGTCAAAATGATCACAAGAACGGTGAGAAAAAATCCAAGAACCACACGGGGGGACCTAGTGAATGACCTGCAGAGAGCTGGGACCAAAGTAACAAAGGCTACCATCAGTAACACACTACGCCGCCAGGGACTCAAATCCTGCAGTGCCAGACGTGTCCCCCTGCTTAAGCCAGTACATGTCCGGGCCCGTCTGAAGTTTGCTAGAGAGCATTTGGATGATCCAGAAGAGGATTGGGAGAATGTCATATGGTCAGATGAAACCAAAATGGAACTTTTTGGTAAAAACTCAACTTGTCGTGTTTGGAGGAGAAAGAATGCTGAGTTGCATCCAAAGAACACCATACCTACTGTGAAGCATGGGGGTGGAAACATCATGCTTTGGGGCTGTTTTTCTGCAAAGGGACCAGGACGACTAATCCGTGTAAAGGAAAGAATGAATGGGGCCATGTATCGTGAGATTTTGAGTAAAAACCTCCTTCCATCAGCAAGGGCATTGAAGATGAAACGTGGCTGGGTCTTTCAGCATGACAATGATCCCAAACACACCGCCCGGGCAACGAAGGAGTGGCTTCGTAAGAAGCATTTCAAGGTCCTAGAGTGGTCTAGCCAGTCTCCAGATCTCAACCCCATAGAAAATCTTTGGAGGGAGTTGAAAATCCGTGTTGCCCAGTGACAGCCCCAAAACATCACTGCTCTAGAGGAGATCTGCATGGAGGAATGGGCCAAACTACCAGCAACAGTGTGTAAAAACCTTGTGGCGACTTACAGAAAACATTTGACCTCTGTCATTGCCAACAAAGGGTATATAACAAAGTATTGAGATGAACTTTTGTTATTGACCAAATACTTATTTTCCACCATAACTTGCAAATAAATTCTTTAAAAATCAGACAATGTGATTTTCTGGATTTTTTTTCTCATTCTGTCTCTCATAGTTGAAGTGTACCTATGATGAAAATTACAGGCCTCTCTCATCTTTTCAAGTGGGAGAACTTGCACAATTGGTGGCTGACTAAATACTTTTTTGCCCCACTGTAGCTGTTCCCTTTTGAATAATAAAGTGCTTTAGTGACATCAGTTAAAGAAAATGACCTTTTTTGGCTGCAGACATATCCACCATTAAGGCGAGCTGGACAAAGTACCAAAGTACAGATTAGAATATCTATAAATGGACAGATTATCATCAAGTTGAATGTTTATTTTGTATGCTCTTGTAAACAATTTAAAACATGTTTGACCAAAACCTATACAAGATACAAAAACAAAATAGCCAACATCCCCTCTCTCAGCTTGCAGCTATCACACTGTGATAATCTCATTTTTGAGTAACAAAGCTAGATCTTCCCAGATCTCTTCTGACGCACTCATTCATCTATTTATCTATTCATTCATCTAGTTGGACCAGACTAATTTAGGGTGGCTGGTGCTCACAGATCGCAAAAGCACAAACAAAACAGCATACCGATTGCCTGGTTTCGGGTCTAGAAGAAGATTTAGAAGTAAACAACATGATACATGTGAGATATTTTCTTTTACATAATTTATAACTTGCATATAACAGAAGAAATTTCAGTTTGCAAATTAAAAATAACCACAATCTTCCGAAGTCCCATTTTTATAGTGAGACCTCTTATACAAGCTTGTGTAGGTGTTTTCCAACTGTTGGACTACAAAGCTTTTGTAGCTTTTATTACAAAGACATATTTCATTCATTGTCTACCGCTTAGACGAACTATTCTTGGGTCACAGGGGGCCTGTGCCTATCTCAGGTGTCATTGGGCATCAAGGCAGGATACACCCTGGACAGAGTGCCAACCCATCACAGGGCACACACACACAATTTAGAGATGCTAATCAACCTACAGTGCATGTCTTTGGACTGGGGGAGGAATCCAGAGTACCCGGAGGAAACCCCCGAGGCACGGGGAGAACATGCAAACTCCACACACACGGCAGAGGCGGGAATCAAACCCCCAACCCTGGAGGTGTGAGGCAAACGTGCTAACCACCAAGCCACCGTGCCCCAGACATATTTCAAGGCTACATAAATTTTACTGCCAACTAACAACTCACAGACTTGTAAGGTTAATCAAACAACAATCAGGACGTCATCACTAATCCTACAGAACCAGACAGAAGTTAACCAAACAATATAACAAAAGTTTTTCTTTATTCATTACAATGCAAACTATATTCACAAATGATCCTGGTCCTGGAGTACATCCTGTCCTGCACATTTTAGTGCTGCTCTAAAAGGACAGTCTTTTATATGATCGAGCTTGCAGTAATCACGTACATGTTGAAAATAGTGTTATGACTGAATGGCTTGTTCTCTAAAGTTTAATTGGAACAACGGACTACCACTTCTGGGACGGCTTGTGACATTTCAGGGGTAAGAACATACAAACAAGGCCACCATTTTCCACCACTTATATCTAACAGTAAGCCCTTTAATCATTGTGTATCAAAATGACATTGTGTGAGCCTAAACTTATACCCATGAACAGCTACATGTATTTCATTTGGTGTAAAAGCCTTGCTGGACCAGGAAAATAAAAAAGGAAATAAAAATGTAAAAAATAAGAATAATTAAAAAAAATATCTAATAGGCCAATTCGGAAACCAGTAAATCTCATTTCTGTAGATTCCATCCCCAGAGCCAGGTCATGGTCATCATACCTGAAAAATTCTTGCGCTATAGAAAGGGCCCTTATAAGGACCTTTTATGCATAGTGGTTTGATGGCATTCTTTACATGGCCAAATGTACGTTAATGCCTGACCATCACACAGATATCTGCTTTGTCCCCAAACATTTGCCACAAATTTGAAAGCACACAATTGTCTAGAATGTCTTTGCATTAACATTTCCCATGCCTGGAATTCAAGCGGCTAATCCAACAGCCAGTATCTTATGACGTCACTGCCTGACATTACTAATGTTCTTGTGATAGATCAGAAGGAAATTCCCACAGCCATGTTCCAACAATTAATGGAACATATTCCCAAAAGACTGGAGGCTGATACAGCTGCAAAGATGAAAACCAACTTCAGACTGGGATATTAAGTAATGGGTATGGTGAAATTCAAGCAGCAACAACAAAAAGATTAAAAGTCCAGATAGACTTCCCCAAGCTGGCTGATATGTTCAGACCTGTCCTGGACACCTTCCA
The DNA here is from genome assembly GCA_033459395.1 of Hemibagrus guttatus. Lineage (NCBI taxonomy): Eukaryota > Metazoa > Chordata > Actinopteri > Siluriformes > Bagridae > Hemibagrus > Hemibagrus guttatus. The sequence goes on from JAUCMX010000002.1 coordinate 27,371,540, forward strand.
TACTCCTATGTCACTACATTGCTGCCTAGCCTCTCTTCATTGGGGTACTATTTGTTAAGAAAGCCCAAGTATCCTCAGCAGACTAAGGCTTAAACTCCTGTTGCTGACTCAGGGGCACATTTCCATATATAATATTTAGGGTCCATTTGCAGGCTACTTACCAATCTTCTGAAAGCCTGGAGTTTTTTCAGCAAGGCCAGGCTTTTTTTTATGCTGACTCAGGAACCTTTCCATTTATAACATTTAAGGTCCATTTATAGGCTAATTATGCATCTCTGATTCTGCAGGCTTGATTTTCACACATCAATTAGATTGATAAGATACCATACTTCTCAGTACACATAAAACAAGAAAGTGCAAGTCATTTTGGCTGCTGTTCTACAGGGTGACCTATGCTGAGCAAATGCATCACTACCTGATTTAGGAATTGCACAGTCTTGGACCGTAAGACCCTGCAGTGGATAGTGAAAACAGCTGAAAAGATAACCAGAGTCTCTTTTCTCCCCATCATGGACATTTTACAATACATGTTATATATGTGGGGGGCACGGTGGCTTAGTGGTTAGCACGTTTGCCTCACACCTCCAGGGTTGGGGGTTCGATTCCCGCCTCCGCCGTCCGTGTGTGTGGAGTTTGCATGTTCTCCCTGTGCCTCGGGGGTTTCCTCCCCCAGTCCAAAGACATGCATGGTAGGTTGATTGGCATCTCTAAATTGTCCGTTGTCTGTTGTCCGTGTGTGTGCGCCCTGTGATGGGTTGGCACTCCGTCCAGGGTGTATCCTGCCTTGATGCCCTATGACGCCTGAGATAGGCACAGGCTCCCCGTGACCTGAGTGTAGTTCGGATAAGCGGCAGACAATAAATAAATGAATGAATGAATGAATGTTATATATGTATTGTGCAACAGCATTGTAATACTGCCAAAAGTATCTCCCTTTCAAGGCTTCCTCAGATCATCTCAGGGAATGTTTCCTCGCCATCATTGCCTCAGACTTGCTCATTAGAGATAACTTATGGATAAATAGTAACTTAATTTTAAACTTCATTTTTATTCTATGTTTCATTATTTCTTTTTTTGCACACCAAACAGACTGTATACTGATTAACGCTATCGTTATGCATCTGTCTTGTAGTTTATTGTATTGTCTGTTTGCACTGTCTCTTGTCTTGCACTGTCGTTTGCCTTTTTGTACAGTTAGCACACATGCACCTTATGTTAATAGGTTAATTTGCACTTTTTAGCCCTTAGTTCTGTGCTGTCTTATGTAACTTTGTGTATTTTGTGTAGCACCAAAAGTCCTGAATAATCCATTTCACTTGACTTGACTTAAACTAAAATCCCCTTCACTTGACTTGACTTGACTTGATTCGGTGATCCACAGAGAAAATCCAACTTAAGGGAAGTAAATAACCCTAGAACCGTGGCTTTGCAGAATTGCATTCCATTCATTTCCATCCTATATCAGACACAACACTGAACAGTGGGTGGTCTGTTTAAGGAAGCCACTCAGTTGTGCTAACAGGCATAGGCCTGCTAGTTGGAAGATGAAGTGGAGATGAAAAATAAGTACTGTATACCAAACTAAAAGTACTAAAAGTAAAGGTACAGTGCAATCATGCAGAAATAAAACACAGCAATCAGAGCAGTGGGTGATTAGCACATGTGCCAAACTCAAGGTTCATAAGCCAAACAATAATGTAATGCTGAGTTGTTTAAGTATCCAAAAATGATTATTGATATAGCCTAGTTATACACTGACCAGTCATAACATTATGACCACCTGCCTAATACTATGTTGGTCCCTCTTTTGCTGCCAAAACAGCCCTGACCTGTCATGCACTGTGCATTAAGGTCTTCAGCAATTTGAGCAACAGTATCTTGTCTGTTGGAACGGATCACACGGGACAGCCTTCACTCCCCACGTGCATCAATGAGCCTTGACCGCCCATGACCCTGTCACCGGTTCACCACTGTTCCTTCCTTGGACCACTTTTGATAGATACTGACCACTGCAGACCAAGAGCTGCAGTTTTGGAGATGCTCTGATCCAGTCGTCTAGCCATCACAATTTGCCCCTTCATCAAACTCGCTCAAATCCTTATGCTTGCTCATTTTTCCTGCTTCTAACACATCAAATTTGAGGACAAAATATTCACTTGCCGTCTAATATATCCCACCCACTAACAGGTGCCATGATGAGGAGATGATGCCATGCCATGATCAGTGTTATTCATGTCACCTGGCAGTGGTCATAATGTTATGCCTGTATGGGCGGCTTAGGATAAAAATTTATACCTGTGAAGTCAGTAAGTATAATAGTGCCAAAATTCCTGAAAGCAAAATAGCATATTGAATCACATGAAGTGAATAAAAAAAGAAGGGTGAATTTTTCTGCTTTGCAATTTGATCTGAATGAAAAAAAAATCCTTACAGCATTTACAAAAAAAATACAATCTTCATTATTTTTCAACCTCAAAAATTCAGGTTGAAAAAATGCAAGTATTAAAATTCAGGTTGAAAAAATTCAGGCATTAATATTCAGGTCGACAAAATGCGAGCCTTCAAATTGGCAATGGATTGCAGATTTCTCCGGGCCGTGTCGCAGTGCACTTTAAAGTGTGCTCCTGCTCCCTGTGCAGTGTACTTCGGGGGGAAACCACTTGCTGATTGGAACGCGGCTCTTGTAATTAACCTGCAGCAGAGAAACGACTCTGAGTGAGATTGCACAGAGATTGCGGGCTCTGAAGACAATGGACCAAGGGGTAAGTTAAATTAGTTTTATTAATTAACAGGGCAGTATGATAGACTATTATTATATCTATTATATATCTATAGTCTAATATTATATAGCTAATATTAGTCTAAAAAAGAACGTAACTTTGCTTATTGAAAAAAAAATTAACAGTACATTAAAATAACTCGTACTGCCTTGTTAATTAGATTAGATTTAGATTGGATTCTACTTGCACATGTACTTACACATGTACAAGTACAAGGCAATGAAATGCAGTTTAGCATCTAACCAGAAGTGTGATGATATACAGAAGTGCTTTATATACAGAATGTGTCATATACACCTTGTGCATACAATACAAATGGAACGTGCAAATGATGTATAGGCTGAGGCTATGAACAATTATATATAGCATGTGAACGTGTGCTAGATGCATTGCTTATGTGGAAGTGACCTGGATAGATGAAGTAATACAGTCAACCAAGAGAAGGGATGGAGAGTGCTGTGGTGAGGGAAGGCAAAGGGGTTCAACGGGGGACAGAATTAAGTAAGGAGACAGCTGTGAGGAAAAAAGCTGTTCCTTAGTCTGCTGGTTTTGGTCCAGAGGCTCCTGAATCGCCTTCCGGAGGGAAAAAGTTTGAAAAGGCTATGGGCAGGGTGGGAAGAGTCTTTGAGAATGCTGTGAGCCTGATGTAGACAGAGCTTCTTCTGGATGTCCTCAACTGCAGGAAGTGGGGTTCCTATAATGCGTTGGTCGGTTTTAACCTCCCGTTACAGTGCCTTGCGTACTGCGACTGAGCAGTTCCCATACCAGACTATGATGCAGTTGGTCAGGATGCTCTCAATCACGCAATGGTAGAAGTTCACCAGGATGGCTGAAGACAGGTGGTTCTTCTTCAGAGTGTTTAGGAAAAAAAGGCGCTGATGAGTCTTTTTGACCAGACTGGAGGTATTGGTGGTCCAGGACAGATCCTCTGAGATGTGGGTCCCCAGAAACTTGAAGCTGGATACACACTCGACAGCCATTCCGTTGATGTGGATGGGGTCGTGCGTTCTTCCTTTCACTCTCCTGAAGTCAACGATGAGCTCCTTTGTCTTGCTGGTGTTAAGGAGCAGGTTATTGTCAGCACACCATGCGACCAGGTGTTGCACCTCTGCCCTGTAGGCTGTCTCATCGTTGTCACTGATGAGGCCAATCACTGTGGTGTCGACTGCAAACTTGATGATGGAGTTGGATCCATACACAGGCCTGCAGTCGTGGGTGAAGAGGGAGTAGAGGAACGGGCTCAGCACACAGCCTTGTGGTATGTGGTATGAGTGTGATGGTGTTGGAGCAGATGTGGCCTGACCTAACATGCTGTGGTCTGTTGGTCAGAAAATCCATGATCCAATTACGGAGGGAGGTATTGATGCCAAGATCTCCAAGTTTAGTGGTTAACTTAGAGGGAATGACAGTGTTAAAGGTGGAGCTGAAGTCCACAAACAGCACGCGTGCGTGTGCATTGTTGTTGTCCAAATGTGTGAGTACAGAGTGCAGCACTGTAGAGACTGCGTCCTCTGTGCTCTTATTGCTGCGGTAGGCAAATTGGTGTGGGTCCAGTGTGGGGGGGAGGCATTTCTTGAGGTGTGCCAGGACCAGTCACTTGAAGCACATCATGAAAATAGGTGTGCGTGCTACAGGGTGGTAGTCATTCAGGCACTCTGGGGAGGAGTGTTTCGGCACTGGCACAATGAAGGTGGATTTAAAGCATGTTGGCATGACTGAATGGGCGAGGGACAAGTTGAAAATGTCCGTAAATACCCCTGCAAGCTGCTCAGCACATGCCCTCAGAACATGTCCAGGGATGCTATCCGGCTCAGTACATCATACACATCTGTGGAGGTGAGTGTGAAGGGTTGATGGTCTGCAGAAGGTCTGGTCGAGATCCTTTCCTCCTTGTTGTCTCTTTCAAAGCGAGCATAAAAGTCATTTAGCTTTTTAGAAAGGAGACATCATGTGCCATTCAGGGTGGAGTTGCTGGGCTTGTAATTATTGATGGCCTGGATGCCCTGCCACATGCATTTAATAAAACTAGTTTAACCATTGTCTTTACAGCCTGCAATCCCTGCGCAATCTCCACTTCCTCCACTGCAGGTTAATTACAAGAGCCACTTTCTAGGTTGTTTGGAACATGTATACAAATTGATTTGTATGATGTATTTTTTTATTTCCGTACAGGATATTGTTGATAATAATCGTCCAAAAGTACGATGCGCTTTATTATACAACTTTTTATTTTACTTGGAAAATATCACATTCATGTGAAAAAATGGACCAAAGCTAAGCCAAACTTTGATCATTTTATAAAAGAGATTAAACAATATGGTACTACATTAGACAGGATTAGGAATGAGTACATCAGAGGGGCAGCTCATGTTGGACGTTTGGGGGACAAAGTTAGGGAGGCCAGATTAAGATGGTTTGGACATGTTCAGAGGAGGGAGAGTGAGTATATTGGTAGGAGAATGTTGGACATGGAGCTACCAGGCAGGAAGCAAAGAGGAAGGCCAAAGAGGATATGAAGTGGGTGCAAATGTTGAGGATGCGGAAGATAGGGATAGGTGGAGAGAGATGATTCACTGTGGCGACCCCTGAAGGGAAAAGCCGAAAGAAGAAGAAGAAAAGGTACTACATTAGACAAAATTAAGATCAAAAAAGCAAGAAAGACCTATGAAGATTTTTGTTACATTAAATTGTTAGAATTTTACCCCTGGCAAGAAGTTTTTCACCTTACATATTCTTTGAATGTTTACTTGTTTTGTATTTTTGTACTTGTTGCGCATTGTATATGCTTGTACAAATATATGTATAATGTTTGCATAATAAAAAAAAATCAAATACAGTGGTGTGAAAAAGTGTTGGCCCCCTTCCTGATTTCTTATTTTTTTGCATGTTTGTCACACTTTAATGTTTCAGATAATCAAACACATTTAAATATTAGTCAAAGATAACACAAGTAAACACATCATGCAGTTTTTAAATGAAGGTTTTTATTATTAAGGGAAAATTACAACAATTCTGCAAAGATGAGTGGGCCAAAATTCCTCCACAGCGCTGTAACAGACTCATTGCAAGTTATGGAAAACGCTTGATTGCAGTTGTTGCTGCTAAGGGTGGACCAACCAGTTATTAGGCTTAGGGGGCAAACACTTTTTCACACAGGGCCATGTAGTTTTGGATTTTGTTTTCCCTTAATAATAAAAACCTTCACTTAAAAACTGCATGATGTGTTTACTTGTGTTATCTTTGACTAATATTTAAATGTGTTTGATTATCTGAAACATTAAAGTGTGACAAACATGCAAAAAAATAAGAAATCAGGAAGGGGGCCAACACTTTTTCACACCACTGTAAATAAATAGAAAAAAAGATTACCGTAAGCGTGTAGAGCTTATATGCACTTCTACATTGATTTATCCTTGTTTAAACCAGTAATAAAATATCTCTAAAAGCCCCGGGAAATAAATAAAGAAAGAAAGAAAGAAAGAAAGAAAGAAAGAAAGAAAGGGCAAGAGCCGCGTTCCAATCAGCAAGTGGTTTCCCCCCGAAGTACACTGCACAGGGAGCAGGAGCACACTTTAAAGTGCACTGCGACACGGCCCGGAGAAATCTGCAATCCATTGCCAATTTGAAGGCTCGCATTTTGTCGACCTGAATATTAATGCCTGGATTTTTTCAACCTGAATTTTTGAGGTTGAAAAACAATGAAGATTGTAATTTTTTTTGTAAATGCTGTAAGGATTTTTTTTTTTTCATTCAGATCAAATTGCAAAGCAGAAAAATTCAAACTTCTTTTTTTATTCACTTCATGTGATTCAATATGCTATTTTGCTTTCAGGAATTTTGGCACTATTATACTTCCATAAGTAAGTGAATGACACAAGATATTTTAACCTATTAATGGAGGTTAATGAAGGGAGTGGTCGGGGCACTAAAATGCGGTCAAATATGTAGACGGATCTCCATGACCATGGTTGGGAATCCTTAAGATGATTAAAGATCTGGCATGAAGACAGGTGATGAAAAGTGAATGCAAATACAACTGTCATGTGTTAAAAAAAAAAAAAAATTAAAAAAAAAAAAAAAAAAAAGCCGGCAAACCGGCCTAAATGTTTTCTCCACCCCCTGACACCAGTAACCATGTTTCCTCTAGATAGTTCAGCTAAGTAAAGCGCCATTTATACAACTGCTGTGCGAAGTGAAAGCTAGAATACATGCATTGGGGAGGGTTGAAGTGCTACGTGCAGTGTCAAGTGCTAAGTTTGTAGTAGAGTGTTAAGTACAGGTTGGCTTTTACGCGGCATTTACGCGGCTGTGCTCACGCTGGAGATGCATTTACCCGACAGTGCGCACGTATGGACGCCGTGAAAAGGAAGAGGGAGCTGTATGATCTGTCGCTCGGTTCGGATCTCGGACTTTGACATGATGAGAAAATGTGAAGCGGAATTGCATGGCCCTGGTAGACAACGCGCCGATGAGCTTGCTTCTCATCTTGTTCCTCATTTTGGTCTCGGGATTTGGGAGCAAACCAAGGAAGCATAAATCAAAGGTAGGGGCAAACAAACAACCAAGCAAAATCAATCACATGGATTTCTCCTGTGCAAGCCCGCAACTGTGACTATGTTGCTGACTCAGGATTAATACATACATACATACATACATACATATATATATATATATATATATATATATATATATATATATATATATATATATATATATATATATATATATATATATATATATATATATATATAGCACATATAGCACATATATATAGCACATATTAATCATACATTTGGTCAACGTTTTAACATCATGCAATAGAAATGACTTTTTATTTTACATGCAGTCTACCAGCAAAATGAGTTCCACCCCAAAATATCCCTGCACGCAACTACAAATTTATATATTTATGTATACATGTAGAATATTATTATTTTTTCATTTATTTAATCTTTTTTCTGAGCATTTTCAGCCACTTAAACTCTATCCTAGGTTTGAATGGTTATCAGTAAGCGTCGTAAATGGTCGCCGATGTCGCAATGCGAAGGTAGATTGTTTTTATATACCTTATTATGCAATAAACTACAAATTACTTTCAGTGTTATGAAAATGTTGTGTTGCGCCGAACACGTAAAAGTCCTATAGAGCAAACTGAGAGAAATAGAGCGGAAAAAAAGTGACGCATGTTTTTAATCTGAAACACTTTCAGTTTCGGATCTCAGGCGCAAGACAGGATGGAAATGTGGGCGTGGCTAGCCAGGAAAAAACAATGCAACCAAAAATAGTGTTTTGATTGTCCATGCTTTCGGTATGAACTTGGTGAGTTCATGCCGAAAAAAAAAAAGAAGGTCAGTATTAATTGGAAAGAAGTACTGGAACATGCATGAGTCTTTTTTGTGTGTGAACTAGACACTTAGTGAAGCTTATACGGTATATATTAGCGTTTCTATGTATCTATTTAATATGCATGCAATTTGTATAAACGTTTAATAAACGTGTAATAAAGTTAGCTTGCATACACCTTTCAGTGTTAAGGCTGTACAAGCAAGAAGAATCCACTTTCAGTTAAGAAAGGTCAGTCAGCATAACAAATATTTTCAATAAAGTGCTAATTAATCAATTATAATGCTGCTACGTAACAGAATACCGATCTTCAGGAGCAGAGGTTGGGTGGACATTAAAGACAAATTAATGTAGCACTGGACCAGTGATCAGTCAATACTCCATTATATAAAGACTGTGAATTGTATAAACAATATATATATATATATTCATTCATTCATTCTCTACCGCTTATCCAATCTATACTTGGGTCACGGGGAGCCTGTGCCTATCTCTGGCATCATTGGGTATCAAGGCAGGATACACCCTGGACAGAGTGCCAACCCATCGCAGGGCACACACACACTCTCATTCACTCACGCAATCACACACTACGGACAATTTAGAGACGCCAATCAACCTACAATGCAAGTCTTTGGACCGGGGGAGAAAACCGGAGTACCTGGAAGAAACCCCCGAGACACGGGGAGAACCTGCAAACTCCACACACATGGCGGAGGCGGGAATCGAACCCCCAACCCTGGAGGTGTGAGGCAATCGTGCTAACCACCGTGCCACCCCTTATATAAATGTTTAGCTTGTCATTATAACATTTTTCCATTCCATTTTTCCATTCCATTTTTCCATTCCATTTTTACAGAAATTTTCATCCACTGCAACTAATAGGCCCCAATCATATTCCAGCATGACAATACTCCTGTATACAAAGTGAGGTTGGAGTGGAAGAATTCAAGTGATCTACATTTAGCCCTAACCTCAACCCCCACTAAACACCTTGGGGATAAATTGGAACACTGACTGACCCACACAATGTCAGTGCCTGACTCACACAATGTCTCTAATGCTCTTATGGCTGAATGAACAAATCAAGCCACCAAATGTACTGGAAAGTTTTTCCAGAAGAAATAACACTATTAAAGTTTGGACTAACTCCATATTAATGCCCATGGTTTTGGAGTGGGATGTTCAGCAAGCACACGTGGGAATGATGATCAGGTGTCCACAAACATTTGACCATGTAGTGTATGTAATCATGTTCCCAATATTTCTAATATGTGCAGTCCTTTATGTGTGGAATTAAAAAATGATTGGAAAACAATCAACAGCAGGATGGTGGAAAGCAGCTCAAAGTAAAGCAGAGTGACTGTTACTACCCTAAAACTCCCTAATACTAAAACTCTAAAACTACCCTAAAACTCCCTAATACACTGAAAGTATTAGGGAGTTTTAGGGTAGTAACAGCCACTCTGCTTTACTTTGAGCTGCTTTCCACCATCCTGCTGTTGATTGTTTTCCAATCATTTTTTAATATTTGTTAAAAATGACATCATAATTTCAGACATTTTTTTTAATAGTTAGTTCCTGTTTTCAGCTCCATTAAAAGCTATAATCCGCCATTCCCCTCTGCTTTTCTGGAAAATAATATGACAGATATAAATGCAGTTTTTCTTGTGACTGACAAGAACGGTTCCTGTGTTAAAGACTTTCCTGGCTTGGATTCTTTTTAAAAAAAAAAACTATTCTGGTCATGGTGCTAGTTTCACATCTGGCCTAAGAGTTGCTGCAAACATAAATCATCAATTCATTTAGTTACGAAAAAATGACAATCATTATATCCTGGCATATGTGAATATAAAGTGAAACACTGATCCACCTGTGAGACTGTATTTTCTTTAATAGACTCATTAATACACAATGTAAGTGATGTAAACCATAGTAAACTTTAAAAGGCTTCCAAAGCATGCGTTGTCTAATCAAGCAAGTCTTTGTTTTGCCTTTTCAAAGCATTTTTGCAGTACAAATTGCGCCTTTAAGACTGATCCAGACACATACCAGCTTTCAATCTCAAATACACCCACATTAAAACATTTATCCATGCCATTCATCTGCTTCTTGTAGATACCCACATCAGATTTTAGACACTGATGCTTGCCTACCAAAGGCAAACATGGTCCACAGTCTGCTTTAGGAAACATACAACCCGCTCTACACAATGTTCCCTTTGAGCTACTAGCATTACGACTATCAACTACCACCACCACCACACATGCATCTGTCCCACACACAGGTGAATGAACTTCCCCTGGCTATTTAAACACCTGAGCCAACACCATCTCCAAACAAAGACAGAAGACACACCTCTTCACCAAACATTTAAATGAACACCAAACCTTCACTGAATAAAGAACCATTTTCCATACAGTGGCTTACCAGTATTCTCAGATTCTGAGAGATCAAGTCAGATTCTGACCTGAAGTCACTTGAGATAAAGTTTTTCTATTTTTGTTGCAAAAACCATTTCCTGTCGTCTTTCTCTCTGGAAAGTTTTAATGTGAGAAAATGGGAGTTCCCAGATCCTTCAGATGTATACAAGAGTAAGTTCTGGTCCTCTAATTTGATTGGATGAGCAGCATTCCAAGAGTGATTATGTTTACTGTAACCACACTGGGACGTTTCACTGTCTGTATCAGTCTGCTTTATCTATGTCCACCACAGGAAATTTGAAGCAATCAGATGAAAAGTCCCACTGAACCTGTTCATCGTCTACATCGTTAGCAGACATAGTAAATCATTTATTTTTACATGAATATAACCCTATAAATATATATATAATTAGCCATTTTCACTGCATCTATCTAGTTAACTATCAATGAGTGTTGCTTCTTCTGGTTCTTTTTTTGCTTAACATAAATAAGCCAAATAATCTGGCCACATTATCCAAAATATCACTCAGTATTAGTTTCTTATTTATAACACTGCTGTATAAAAGCAATACAGAAGCTAGCAGACACATAATAACATTTCCATAGTGTATCATGTGTCTTCTCTTGTTTACTAGACTGAGTTACTTCTGAGTCTTTGTCTCAAATCTTCTTACAGAGTTCAGTATATGTACAATGTCTTACAGATACTATAAGACAAACTATAGGACTTTAAAGCCTTATTTTATACTTACATTGCCCACACTATGTTGTCAGAGTACCTCAGCAGGGAATTCCGCAGCTTGATGACATGCTCAGTGGCACTTGGCTCACATGCCGAGCGGACAGTTTCATGACCTATTTGCTTCTTTAGATTACTGGAATTATTAATAAAATATAATAAAAAAGCTAACTTGTGTGCCAGCCTAGCATATTTCAGGATACATCATTTGCATAGATTGATAATTGATAGCTAATTGTTATATTAATTAAGAAAAGCTTGTTAATCAGCCATATATGGATTTAATTCATTTTAACTTAATTTTCTCATGATTAAGTAAATTGTTCATTGGTAAAACTCTGTGGCTTATAAATGTTTACCTAGTTAGTTCACAGTAGTTACTCTGCTGGAAATTCCAGCTTGGTCCAACCAGTTACCAGCTGCCAAAACACTAGCCAAGCTGGTCAAACTGGTTATTTTAACCTGCTACTTAGATCAAAATATGACATGACATTTCATATTTTCTAATGACCAACTATTACGGTGTTTAATTCGAAATAACTTTGTAGAATTGGTGTGGAACTGGCATTCAGACTGGCCAGTATAAACTACTAAGTAACTAAGTGAACTGGAAAAGCGTTGTTGTGGCTAATGAACAATTAGTTAGTAAGCTCACACGGGGTACAGTAAGTTGTTGAAGATATACAATTGCTTTTGCTACGCTGTTAGCACACTGACAATATTCTCGCTTCGGGGAACATTAGCTAACGCAGTAGTCACAAAGTGTTACAAAGTTCTTCTGACCTTTAAAGTTCACCTTTATCCTATTACAAAACATTGCTATCTTGATGGGTGTGGTCTTCCTGGATAACTCCACCCTTGGATGACTGAATGGTTTGATGAGTACTAAAGTGATGTAAATCACATGACTTCACATTCACTAGATCGTAACTGATGTAACTCAGAGAACCTTTGGAGTGATGTGTAAGACAGTGCTCTGTGAAATCACAGCTGTTTATTGAAAAAACAATAGCTGGGGGATAAAGTCTGGTGGAAGAATAGTGTTTTTTGCACCAGTTCAGTTCCAGAGACTTGTTGAATAAGTAATGGAGGCTCAGGAATTTACTAACACACTTCTGTCACTCATCTATATTCTGTAGACGTTAGTGGGCTCTTAATAATAATAATAATAACAATAATATTAATAATAATAACATGGTAATAATAATAATAATAATAATAATAATAATAATAATAATGATAATGATAATGATAATAATAATAATAATAATAATAGCTTTTAAATGTGTTAGTGTCTACAAAATAAATATACATCCACTTCTCAGGTTGTTTTTGTTTCTTTAAAAAAATGCTTTTCTCCCTTGCAGAGAACCTTGAGGTGTATCTGTGTTGTTTGGGGCATTGGCAGTAATCTGGAGTACCATATAACCCTTGAGGGCTGGAATTTTTTCTTAATTCTAAGGTATATCACTCTAAAACATACTTCATCTAATAAATTACAAACCAGGCAATGTTTCAGTCTTGGTCAATAGGCAATCCTTGCCTCTGAATCACCGAGGTTGAGAAATGTTTTATTTTCCCTTCATTAAAATTCTGATCCGAGAAGTCCAGCTCAAACACATGTTCTGTATAGCGCGTGAAGAATGTCGATGGAAAAATCGATGTAACTTTCATGTTAATGTTCATATTCATGACAAAATGATCGAAAGGATTTTCCACATATTTATATTAAATAGAAAACAGGTTTGAGAGTAACAAGGCCAAATAGAAATGTTTAGAAATGTTTACTTATCACCAGGAAGATCTACAAGATCAAGGTCTTCATTATTTGCCCTTCATATTTCACAGGATATTTTCAGCTCACACAAAGCTGCATTTTAACACCAACAAAACAAATTTGGTGAATTCACTCTGTCACATTGCCAGGGCATTGGAGGCTCAGTGGTGGGTTTCTCGCCTGCCATGCGGAAAGCCCGGGTTCGATTCCCAGCCAATGCCCAAACCCCAGCCACTGGATGCAGTGCTGGCCCTAAGCCCGGAAAAATGGGAGGGTTGCGTCAGGAAGGGCATACGGTGTAAAAACCTGTGCCAAGTTGTTGTGCGGACCAGTTGGTCCGCTGAGGTGACCCCGAACAGGGAGCAGCCAAAAGCAACTTCTTTTACTTTGTCACATTGCCAAAATCTAAAAGTATGAAGGCCAGTATGACATGTGAACAGTAAAGAGTACATCCATTACTAAGTAGAGTGCACACAAGGGATACACTGCAGCGCAAACACTATGTAAGCAAAATGCACACTGTGTTGAATTTAACACATCACTTCCCACTGTTCCAAGTCTGTGAAGTCTACTCTAACAGCAGTGTTTCTGTCCTCACACACTGATAGATATTTGTAAAATCTCAGTGGTCTTGATTCACTAAATATCTGGGTGTGTAAGCAAACTGCAGATATTTGCATAACTGACTTATCCAACATGCAATTTGGAGTGATTCAGTACACAAAATAATACATCCAGAAAGCAGGTGTTAAGTAGGTGGAAAGATGTTTTCTTAATTTAACAAGACAATCAGACAAAAGTAACATTATTTTATTATTATGATTTCTCAAAATATCTCATTTTCTTTAATGGCTGGTTTGAAATAACGTGTGAAACCAGGAAACATGCTTGCTCGCTTGCTCAGAGAGGTTGTTCACGGTGTTCAGCATTGTTTTGCATTTACGTCACATTTTAAACGACTCCTTTTACTGCTTGGCGTCATTCACTTTTACTCTTTCTGTGACACACATTAGGATCTTAATGAGGACACGTTGCATAACATAACATAGCAAAACATAAGACAAAGCAAAACCATGATTGGAATATTGTTTATTTCCTCTCCCTGTTTTGCATATTATTTACACCTTGCAGTAATTCTTTTGCATCTGCTGGCTACAAATTTTATTTTATTTTTTTTTTTACACAAAATGTATTTCTGCATTTTTACTCATGGGATTTAAATGTAAAGATTTAAAAAGTGATATTGTTTGTCTCTTGTGTAGCTGTTTGAGTGTATTTACGACTCGCGTGGAAGCACACAAAGAGCAGAGTCTGAGAGAACTGCAGTTGGTGCTCAACAATATGACTCCTTGGATTAATGTAAGCAATATTTTCACTTATTAACCCTTAAAATGGTGTGTGTTATATGATGAGTTTTAAAGCTATTCCTTGCTGTGTGTTTAATGCTAGTGAAATCGTTTGTTTTTAGGTATCAACGGCGTCCTTGTACGCACCTTTGCCAGATGTAAATGTAAGTGCATTTTGCTTTGATAGTAAATTGATGGATTTAACTTAACTTGAGACCTGTTTAGTGACTTTGTCTTAAAGATAACAATATCTGGTATCATCTACCTCCACATGATTAAGCATGTGTGCAGTGGAGGATGAAAAGTCTGGTAGCAGTTACATGCAGTTACATGCTGATCATCAGGACTTTCCTCCTGTCTACAGAATTGCACTAAAAAGTTGATGTACTGCTACTTGCTGGAGTTGAACGTTCTACTACATGAGGAAGAGCACAACAGGAAAGAAGACTTCATACACACAATTTATGTTATTAAAAAAGACTACAACTTCATCAACGAAGTAAGTCCACTGAAATGCGTTTTGGCCCATTTTTTTTTCATTTATTGTTTTTAATATGGATTTCAACTTTAAGCTAGCTAAGGATTACAGGAATCTGTTCAATTCTTTATTGTATAATATATTCAAATATGCACTCGGCCAGTCATGTGGCAGCGATGCAATGCATAAAATCATACGGATACAGTTCAAGAGCTTCACATAACTTGATTTAAGTGATTTTAACTCTGGTATCGATGTTGGTGCCAAGTGTTTCACAAATCTCACATGACTGTATCTAGAGTTCAAACAGAATGATGCAGGAAACAAACAAATCCAGATACAAGATACAAGCAAAAATGCCTTGCTGATGAAAGAGATCAAAGAAGAAGTGCCAGACTGGTCAGAGATGACTCAAATGTGCACTCTGTGGTGAGCAGTAAAGCATCTTAGAAACCCAAGACATTGATCCTAGAGGCTGTTAGATAAAAACAGCAGACCACCACATTGAGCTCCATTTCCATCAGCCACGAATATGAACCAGGATCCCTGAAACTGGTGATCAGTACCCATAGCAACAACAACTGATGTCACAGTCTGATGTTTAATGGGAATATTAACTGAAGCTCTTGATCTGTAACTGCATTATTGAGTGGCTGAACATTATTGCCTAATTGCATAAATAAACACAAAGTAAATGCAAATATATTCTTCTTTTTATTATTATTATTAAATACCTGTACACTTGGTCAATTCTTCAATCGTTCCTCAATTAGACCACTACTACTTTTTCTTCCCAACACAATTGAACTGAAACCATGAAACTTACCGTTGATTCCTCATCATAATCTAAACCCACTGAGGCTGTTTAACCAACATACAGTTTATGTCCAAATTTTCTAGAACTGCAGCACGTGTTTAGCATGTGAAGCTCACCCACTTGCCAACTCCACAACGTTCTCTGCAAGAATGCAGGAATTTCTTCAGAAACTGCTTTCAAAACTGCCATATGATCCCAACAACTGTGAATAGTACACTAAAGGTACAGCACAGCCATGATGTAAGCTGTCTTGTTTTTCTTTTTTTTGCATGTAGTCCAACAGACTGAAACTGATTTAACGCCATTAACTCTAATGCTATGTTAGTATTTATTATTAACACAAAGACCTACATTATACAAAGTGCTAAATTGATCCATTTTCTTTGTTTTCTAAATGGTTTTATATCTATTTTTATACAACTTAGGTTTCTTTTCTTTCTTTCAGTTTGATGTAGCACATACAAATAGCTGTGATAAATAAATGTTTGAATGCCTAAAAAACATCCCGAGATAATTGAGGAGATAAGAACACTGTTCCTCTGAGCAGTGTTTATTCCAGCCATAAAGAGGCATGATCTAAAGGTGTCTAGGAAAATATTCCGACAGTTGTCTTGTCTATAATATAGATTGTGATGTTAAAAGCTGTGCTGGATGCCATGTTTTGCCCAGTAATTAATCATATTTGCTATAAAATGGGGTGAAAGCCATAAATATTACTGGAAGACTGTTGGAGTGGAATGGGGCAGGCTGGATTTCTAGCTATTTGCACATATCCTTTGCTAAAGTATTTCTCAGAAAAAAAAGTCACCTGGACAATTTTATAGGGAAAAAAATTGAATTCTTCCATATTACTTGCACTGCACTTGATCGTTTCGCTGATGTGACGAACATCAACACCTTCATGTCCAAAAAGAGTGGGATGCTCCCTGCATGTGGGGGAAAAAAAAAAGACCCTTTAATATTGACGATTGATGAAAAACGAGAGATCAGGTCAGCAGCAGTATTACAGTCATTGTACTGATCTGTTGTGTTGAGTGAAGCAGGACCTCACAAAGTTCAATCTATGAACCTCTGATAAAAAGCAGGTGGAAGAAATGAGGTTCCTCTGACTGAGTTTGGAGTGAAGTTCTGCAATTTGGAAGAAGCTCAGATTGGAGCTAGATTAAAAGGAGACAGCTGAGGTGGTTTGGACACAATATGAGGCATGGCAAAACCAG
This sequence comes from Hemibagrus guttatus, assembly GCA_033459395.1. Taxonomy (NCBI): domain Eukaryota; kingdom Metazoa; phylum Chordata; class Actinopteri; order Siluriformes; family Bagridae; genus Hemibagrus; species Hemibagrus guttatus. The sequence continues at coordinate 27,388,460 of JAUCMX010000002.1, forward strand.
GGACCGGCTGGAGACATCGTATCACAAAAAGCAGGCCTGGGGACATCCATTGAGAGGAACTGGATTCTGTGGCCAAGGACCAAAAAATCTGGACTGACCTCCTCAGCCTGTTTGCTAGCATGAATTTTTGTGAGTTCTACACATGAACCTGCCCTTAACTTCAATTAAAAAAAGAAAAGAAAGAAAAGCTTAGAGGAAGTGATTGATAATGTTACTGAGTGTAAAATACTATATTGTCTTTGTGTGTCCTTAAACTCTCGCTGCTCAAATAGATCAATCACCTCAGAACCCAATCCAAACTAAGGTTTTGCTTATTGACCTAACCCAGGTCATGATGTCAAACTGTTTGTACATAGTACTTACTTTGTATATGACCATCAAACTCAATCCAAAAACAGATATTTATTATGTTGTATACATCATATCCGTGTAACAAAGGTGTGTGCACTATGTTCCATGTCAGAATAACAGAATAACATATGCTGTCTTTAACTCTGTTTGGAGACTTATGAATATAATAAAGCAGTTATTCACAGTTTTGGGAGTGATCTCAGTGCTGACATGTTGCTTGCTTGATGTCTTTTTTGACTTGTATTACTTATACGATTAAAGAATTTATAAAGGGCAGCTTTGTCCTGTGATGAGCTTTAGAAGGAATCAATGAATGAATAATCAATGAACCGTTAACATGTGTAATACCACAGTGCTACTGCTCTGGTCAATCTGATTGGTTTAGAATGTGTTGATTGATTTCCTATAGCAGCACCTCTGACAGTATTGACTGGCTTTACAGCAGTTTTGCATTCATTTGAATTCAGTCGTATATTAGGATTTTTGTTAAAGGACATTAAATTATTGAAAAATAAAAACCATCAGTAGCTCTTACTCAAGCGTCCTCAATTGTTTTCTTTGTCATCATTCATTCTTTTTATTCATGAAATGAGTCTGTTTTTTTTTTGTTGTTGATGTTTTTATAACCTTTAAAGGCTTTAATAAAAAAAAAAGAAAAGTAGACAAGGTTAGGTTTCAGGTTAGGTTTAAGCTTTAGATACGACTGCTATTTGATCAGCGCATTTTCAGGGTTTTAAGAGGCTTTTCACGCTTGCTTTACTTTACCTGACATCAGAATCAGACGCAATATTGGATTTCACATTTCTTTCTGTGAAAAGAAAACTTTACATTAACTGTGACATACGATACGTGCATACATCAACGTTGACGTGACCTTCCTGTGCGAGTGTCACAGGTATGTGAAAGTTCACGGGCTTTCTGCCATCATAATACCAACTCTCTGAGCTCGCTGTTCATTAGTTCACGCAGGTCTTAAGTTTATAAGACATTTCCACAGTGGAGCTTTAATTATCACTTTCCATCATATTGTACATACAGTTTATGAGCACTACATGCATGCAGCTTTGCCCTTTATTAACATTAAATGCCCTGAGAGGAAAAACGTTTGTCTTTAGGGATGGAAGAACATTTCTTTAACCAGAAGCATATGGCAAATTGATGATATCGTAGTGAAAAAGCACTTGAAACAGTATATGAGGGTGTGAAGAAGTACATTCAAACAGAGGTAATCTATGAGAAAAAATTAAGTCCTTGAAAACTTTTTCCTTTTTTTAACAACCAAAGCAGATTTTACATGTAATCCAATGAAGAAAAACGTGCTCCTGCTAACATTTTGCTCATTTGCACAAAACCAAATAGGAAAAAAAAGAACATTTACTTCTTGACGTCTAACAAAAAAACAACCCTGAGTTCTCAGATAATTTGTTTAGGTTTGCATTTCCTCAAGACATTTCCTGATCCCTTAAGTGTATTGCACACTGTAGAACAACAACAAAAAAAAAATCGAAGTGGTCGGGGTTGTCCACTCTGTTGCTTGGACACTTCATACTGTATACGTACAATGTACTACTGAAATACAAGAATCGAGAAACTTATGAAGACATTTTGTCAAGGTGCCCTGGTGTTTTTTGTTATCAGAAAAACATATTTAAAAAAAAATAAAAAAAATTTAGTGTAGGTAACAGTCCAAACAAAAAATAAAATAATAATAATAATAATAATAATAATAATAATAATAATAATAATAATAATAAAAACTCAACACTTAATACAAACTTTAATTATCTCAATGACTTTATAACACTCTTAGAGCAATCGCAATACTGCACTCAATGCAGTGGAAATAAAAATAATAATAATTATTATATATACATATATATGTACATGCAGTTTAGTTTCTTTTAGATCCTCACATCTTGAGCAAACATTATTTTCCAGATTTTACAGATGACTAAAGAAAGATAAGACTAAATGAAGTGAAGTCCGGCGTGTATCCGTCTTGCTCACGAGTCCACCTTCCCATACGTCCCTTCGGGCGGGCGGTAGTACTTGGGGAAGGCCATCAGCTGCAGCATGTTAAAAGCATACTTCCGGCATTTTATATTCTTTTGCACGTTCTCAATCCGGCAGCCTTCTCTGATTACAGGGAGATGGAGAGAGGGAGAGATGATAATGGAGTTATGAGAGTAATGCTGATGATCATGATCATGCCCTACTGAAGGGTTTATATTGCAGGTTATCTCACTCACACAAGCCTTTCCCTTTATTTATTTATTTTTTACAGAAAATATAATTATAATCCCTGAGCAGTCTGAACAGTTATTTCTTAGCTCTACCACAGTGTTGTGAATTCTTGTAATCTGATTGGTCAGAAGGTGTTCTTTAACTTTTGCTCTATAGCTGACGGCTGTAATTCAATCACAGGTGTGTGTTAATGCTCTTGTTCTAATATGTTATTGTTTCTATAGTAACAACTCATTCATAGGAAGATAGATAGCTATATAGAAGGCGTTGTATATATTAAGTAAATTAATAGACGCATAACTTTTGACTCTTCATACGGTGAAGTAGCCTGTGAGGAGATTTTTGTTGTTATTAATGGAAGGAGTGTCCAGTGGGAGTATTTTGTAACAGTATTTGTTAGTAGACTTTGTGCCAAGCCTTCAAGAGAGAGGAGTAAATTAATAGACGCATAACTTTTGACTCTTCATACGGTGAAGTAGCCTGTGAGGAGATTTTTGTTGTTATTAATGGAAGGAGTGTCCAGTGGGAGTATTTTGTAACAGTATTTGTTAATAGACTTTGTGCCAAGCCTTCAAGAGAGAGGAGTTTTTGGTTTCCGAGTAACTTCCCAAACTGTACTGTAGGTGATAACTGTTTTTGGGCCTTCAACAACATTAAATGCAACTCTAAATGGATAAAAAGCATAAACTGTCACTATCTTCAGTACCTGCTTTATCTTGGTTAGGGTTGAGTTTATTCCTGTCCTATTAATAAAAATGAAAAAAATTCAGAATTACTGAAAAATGGCTGTAGCGTAAGATGAATATAGACTTTGGGATGGTCTGTGATTGGAAATGCACCAGTAACAGGGTGGTACACCATCACCACATGGATTATTTTCTTATAACAGCATAGTTTTATCCCTCACATATCACACGTTTGTTATTTTATTGAGAGATGTACAGAGCTCATCACTGGCAGTGGTGTTGCAGAGGAATATGAATCGGGCTTGACAGCGATCACTAAAGACTGTAATCTATTCCATAAAGTCATTAGGATGTAGACTGTGTGACTGTAGAAGGTTATGATATTGTTTGTTTCAAACTTCTTTCTAGGATACTCCTAGGAGCTGGATCATATTGTCTTGAGAGATGAATAAATGACCGATTCGAAGAAAAACTATATTAATGATCCAAATCTAGAAAGGATAAGCTGCCTGACTTTGTCAAAGAGTAAATGATGCATTATGTTAGAAGCCAGGTTCTTTCTTTAGCTCTTGTTGCGGATGTAAGAGCTGATGTAGGAGTCTATTTTGAGACACGAGTACATTTGAGCTGAGGGGCTACTTCCTGCTTTAGTGTATTGGATAGCTGAACTAAATATATCAGCATGGGGTGGAAAATCTATTGCCATGTTACACAAGACATAATGAATCGCTTTGACGTGCAATTGCTATGAAGTAGGAAACAAAACACGCGAACCCCAGAGACAACTGTTAAAGAGGATTATAGCACAGGGAAATGATAAGTGAGTAAATAAGCATTTACTCACTCAAAGGCAAAAAGCTGTGAAAAGAAGGTGCGTTTCGCACCCAGAGCGAGCGGAGAACAAAGTTAGACAGCACGAGGGTGGTTATGGTATAATCAGCAGTTTATTGATATTTTGCAAGCAGGAAAACAAGACTTAAAATGAGCCACACTACCAGCAGGTGAGAGCTAACGAGGAGAAGAGCGATTGGGTAGAATTGGCGTGGCGCCGGCTTGTGATTGGCTATGGAGCCTGCCTCAGGGTCGTCCCATTGGGCACCTTCGCCCTGGGCCAGCCGACTGCTGAACGAGTCGAGAACAGAGAGACAGAGAGAAACACACAGACGTGTAAGAGAGGGTTAGTAAAATTAAAAACTAGCCCGACGACACAGATGCACACACATCTCACACACGTCGATATGCGGATGGTGACATGAACTGCGCTTTAGGGAATGAATATGCGTCATTGTCGGTGGAATGAAGAATGTAGAGTTTTGTTTCGTTCTTAGACACATAATGGAAACCATTCTGCAACAAACACAACAAAGATGTTTTGATTCCTCACTGATTTAGGGGACTGAAAGGGAAAGCTTCTGAGCTTCCTTCATATTTTCAGAATAGTAATATGTTGCCAATTCTCTCCCACACACACACCCCCCACACACACAACACAAAAAGTGGCAATGCGTGTTCCATCAAGCATCAAGATTCAACATTCAAAGAACTTTATTAATCCCATGGGGAACTTGCTTAATTGTTGCTGCCAAGTGCCTTCCAATGTTTTTACACTAGGTGCTTTTTCTATAGACAAAGTGCTGCCTGAAGCGCTTTTCATGTTGATGGGAGGCTTTTAGCAACAGTTCAACTTTATCTCACACACACAGAGAGAGAAAGACAGAGAGAGAGAGAGAGAGAGAGAGAGAGAGAGAGAGAGAGAGAGAGAGCAAATGAAGCACTCTGGATCATTGAGGCACTAATGCTATCAGCTAGATTAAATACCTCTAACCATAAAGATTAGATTTAGATCCAACTTAAGTATAAAGTGAGAAAGAGTAGAACTGGTAGCTTTGACTTAGGGAACAAAAACTAGCAATAATACAATCACTCATTATGTTAAAATGCTGAAATACCTTCAATACTCAGTTCTAATATTAATGTATTAACATAACTCAGTAACTCGTCAGCACACTGACCATGACATCTTGATTGCTCTCGAATGCCATTCAAGCAACAATCTGATTGGTTGATATGATAATGTAGTAGTGTCTAATGTCACTACGCACTTTTCTCTTTTGGCACTCATTCAAAAAGCAAAGGTACTCTGATCAGGTATATCATTATGAGCAGTGCCAGGTGAAGTGAATAAGACTGATTATCTCTTCATCATGGCACCTTTTAGTGGGTGGAATATATTTGGCAGCAAGTGAACATTTTGTCCTCAAAGTTGATGTGTTAGAAGCAGGAAAATGGGTAAGTGTAAGGATTTGAGCGAGTTTGATGAAGGGCCAAATTATGATGGCTAGACCACTGGATCAGAGCATCTCCAAAACTGCAGCTCTTGTGGGGTGTTCCCGGTCTGCAGTGGTCAGTATTTATCAAAAGTGGTCCAAGGAAGGAACAGTGGTGAACCGGCGACAGGGTCATGGACGGCCAAGGCTCATTGATGCGTGTGGGGATTGAAGGCTGGTCTGTGTGATTCGATCCAACAGACGAGCTACTGTTGCTCAAATTGCTGAAGAAGTTAATGCTGGTTCTGATAGAAAGGTGTCAGAATACACAGTGCATCACAGTTTGTAGTGTTTTGGCAGCAAAAGGAGGACCAACACAATATTAGGCAGGTGGTCATAATGTTATGCTTGGTCAGTGTATATGCCTTGATCTCTCTGTTTGCAGCAGTGTTATAACTGCAGCCCCACATTAATCATGGTTATGTGATTCACCTGAACAAAAGCTGTTATCATAATCTACTCATAAAACTCAAACTACACTCAACAGAGAACCAGAAAACTTTCCTAAACTGAGATGTTAACATGATTTACATCACAAGGAACCCTAAGAGTTTAAAACTATTTTAAGTTCATAATGATATAATCGAACTTCTAGAACATGTCTGTCTGATTTCCTGTCTAAATGTTTTCTTATGGTTAAATAACACATTCCAATGTGTTGAGTGTGCTAGAGAGTCAGTGTCTTTGGCAACAATTACAATACTTATTATGCATTCTATTCTAGTCCTGGAGACAAGTTAGCTCCTGTTCTCATCTATTATATAGGCATGCTAAACAATAATTTCTTTTGTCTCTCTCTCTCTCTCTCTCTCTCTCTCTCTCTCTCTCTCTCTCACTCGCTCTCTCTCGCTCTCTCTCGCTCTCTCTTTCACACACACATACCCGTCGTTGTACATATAAACAAGAAAGCATAACCAACACTGAGAGCCTTTATAAGCCAACAATCTCTTTTTTATATACAACTGAGCAATTGAGGATTAAGGGCCTTGCTCAGGGGGGCCAGCAGTAGCAGCTTGGTGGACCTGGGATTTGAACTCACAACCTTCTGATCTGTAATTCAACACCTTAACCTTAACACATTTTTAAATATCTGTTTATGATTATTCTTAGATTATTAGGATGAGCGCATTAGTATCAACCTAACGCTCATGTTATGTTACAGCTAGAAAAACACCTTCTGACCAACCACTGACCATTAAGTAGTGTAATGATCATAAAAACCCCCATATATGTTCTTTCTAATTGTATAGCTGAGCTGCTTCCCATTCTTCTGGTGTGCTCCATCTGCATGTGTAGATACATTCAGGCTTTGTATGCTTAAGAAAGGATTTATGATTTCTGTCCTGGCTTGCCTCCGCTCGGGTTTACATTATACATCATTACACATGAATATGTTATTTTTTAACTTTTTCCATTATAAAATTGCATTCCAGGGTGAATCCTATAGACACACACTTTTATTATAATCCTGAAGGAACGCACATATTTGGCAAAGTGCTGGAACAAAGCTCTGTGTGCTGAGAGAACGCCAAGCAAAAAACAGTGAACAATGCTAATTACTCTCAACCGGATGGTTGCAGCATAACAAAACAGAACAATCAGCAGGAATATTATGATGATGGGGCTGTCAAAGGCTTTTTCCAAGAAAAACAGTGAAGAGCAAGGTCCAAAAGTCTGAGCCCACTAGTGCTTCTGTTTATGGATTTGTAAGAAAGAGAAAAGCAAAATTATAGAAATTTACGCATGAATATCTGTTGCTTTAATAATGCACTTAAGCTGGCACCTGAGGATCCAAATTAGATCATATCCATCGCAGCCCTGTCGGAACAGCAATGAAACAAAATAGTGAACTAGAAACAGCCCAGAATTTTGAACAATAAATATTCAAAATATTAATCATTTCTTTTCTTTGTATAAATATTATTCAACATGTTTCATTTTATTTATTTTTCATTTATATTTTATTTCTCATTTCTATTTTTGAACACATTTGGTACTTTTGAATATATTCATATATATATATATATATATATATATAATATATATATATATATATATATATAGATTAATTCATTTCTTTTTTTCATTGATATTTATTTCTCTTGTAATCTGAAGCAGTCTCTGGCAAAAGAATTTCCTTTGGAATTAATAAAGTTCTATATATATATATAAAATCTTATCTCTTACGTTTGAAAATTTGTGAAATAAAACAAATTCATCAAATAAAATTCAATAAATAAAAAAAATAAAAAACAAAAAAACAAACAAACAAATAAATAAATAAAAGGTTTAAACTGAAAAAATACAATTTGGTGCATTATGTCTATTCCCGGTTGTAAACTTTTCAACAATAATCTTCATCCTCATCCTCAGCCACCCCATTCATCATGTCTTATTAAAAAAAAACGAGTTTAAATAAATGAATAATTAATACATGCAAGTCTTTCACACTGTTCGATGCTTTCTATTTACTTTATTTTCACTTAACCTGTTCTGGGGTCTGCTTCCCTTTCTCGAGCAAATATGTGCAATCTTTAAGAGACAGACTTTAAGAGGAGAAGTAACTGAGTAACAGAGTAACAGAGTAACACTAAGTGGTGTCATTTCTGTCAAGGGCTTTTAAATCATAGCTGAATTTGACAGATATTTTATTGTTTATGTTTATATGTATGGACGTGCATGGATACTGTAATGCTTTGTACTGTAAAATACAGAAAATTGAATTAATGTGACTTAACTTGCTGTAAAAAGTCCCAAAGCTTTAGAAATGGCTTTATAACCTTTTCCAGACTGATAGATCTCAATTACTTTCTTTCTCATTTGTTTTTGAATTTCTTTGGATCTCGGCATGATGTCTAGCTTTTGAGGATCTTTTGGTCTACTTCACTTTGTCAGGCAGGTCCTGTTTAAGTGAGGTCTTGATTGCGAACAGGTGTGGCAGTAATGTGGCTGGGTGTGACACCCAGAAGCCTGGGTGTGGCTAGAGAAATTGAACTCAGGTGTGATAAACCACAGTTAAGTTATGTTTTAACAGGGGGGCAAACACTTTTTCACACAGGCCCATGTAGGTTTGGATTTTGTTTTCCCTTAATAATAAAAACCTTCATTTAAAAACTGCATGATGTGTTTACTTGTGTTATCTTTGACTAATATTTAAATGTGTTTGATTATCTGAAACAATAAAGTGTGACAAACATGCAAAAAAAATAAGAAATCAGGAAGGGGGCCAACACTTTTTCACACCACTGTAAATATGTACAGAGGCATTCTTGATAAAAAATCTGCTGCCATCGACCAGGATGATGAAGATGAAACAAGGACATTTCAGCAAGACAATGATCCCAAACACACAGCCAAGGAAACTCTCAATGGGTTTCAGAGAAAGAAAATAAATCTGAATTAAAAATCCAATTAAAAATCTATGGAAAGAACTAAAGATCAGAGTTCATAGAAGAGGCCCACAGAACCTTCAAGACTGTTTGTGTGGAACAACAAGCCAAAATCCCACCTGAGCAATGCTTATGCAACTAGTTTCTCCATACAGGAGGCATCTTGAATCTGTCATTACTAACAAAGGCTTTTGTACGAAGTTTCAGTATGAATAAGTTTCAGTAAGCGTGTTCAATACTTTTTCCCCCCGTGTCATTACACATTATTACACATAACTTAATTTATGGACATTTATGGCTTGATTTCTTTGCGTGTGTGGATTGCATGGGTTGTTACCAACGTCTGGTGAAAAAATTTCATGTCAGTAGCACCTTTAGAAATATATTTTCTGAGAAAATGGTGACGTGTTCAATACTTATTTTACCCGCTGTAGATTAAAAAACAGATTCAGGTCTAGTGTTTAACACCGAATTTTCTCGACATGCACAATAAGTTCATGAAAAAATGTCACTTTTTCTTGATGTTCACAATATAAGATTATAAAAAAACAATCTGTTTTTCTAGCCATGCACAATATAAGATTATAAAAAAATCTAAATTTTCCTTGGCACGCATGATATAAGATTATAAAAAACATTTTTTTTCATGTTGTGCACAATATGAAATTGTGAAAAAAAACTACTTTTTTCTTGACGTGCACAAGAAAGAAAAAAAAAATCTTTTTTAAATCTTATATTGTCCTGCAAACAAGTGAGCAATTACAAAACAGAAACTCTTCACAAAGAAGAAAAAATCTGAAAAGATGCACAGAAAACAAGAAGCAAAGTCTCATAGTAAGAACTATGAATCACAAGGTCATAACCTCAAAGCTTAGTTCAGCAATCAGATCACGCATAACCCTATTAAAAAAAAAAAAAAAGCAGAACTGTCGAAGCGTAGCTATAGATGCAGCTCACAAGCCTCCTCTGTTCTACTGTCTTAATGTTGTGAAACAAAAGTGTTGAAAATGACCACATTTCTAAATCCTTCAGCACATGAAACCAAAGTAAAGAGAAGTGACTTTCCTTAAAAGATGGAAAGAAAACGAGAAATGAAAGTGTTGGCATGTTCTATGCTGAATAAAGAAAATCCGGTGGACACTAATAACTTGTTGAGCTACACTGGAACCTCGGCATATGAATTTAATTCGTTCTGGAGACGAGTTCTTAAGGCAGAAATTTGTATTGCCATACGATATTTTCCCATAAGAAACAATCTAAATACAGATAATCCGTTCCAGCCACCCAAGTCGTGCCACCAAGCTTGGGATAAAATAGAACAGACCACCCACGCCACCAATCTACCAAAACGTGAGAAACATCACCTAGCTTTTGAACGCATATCGAAGGCAACACTGGTATCCTGGGTTGACTCTTTTAAAAAAGCTTTCACTGACTAAAAGAAAATTCTTAAAACCTGTAAACTCACTTCGGGTAAGCTTCGTTTGGCTTTCCACTGACGCAAACAAGTTTTAAACAGCTCCAGGACATATGCGCAACTTAGCTGGAGTATTGCTAAATGCCAAAAATGCTTCAAATACTGATGCAAATTAAGTGGAGGTGGCTCAGGAGTGGTTAAGGGTTGTTGATCACAAGATTGATTCAAGCCCCAACACCACCAGGCTGCCAGACCCTTGAGCAAGCCCCTTAACCCCCCTGCTCCAGGGGTGCTCCATCATGGCTGACCCTGTGCTCTGACCCCAACCCTCCAAGGATGGGATATGCAAAGAAAGAATTTCGCTGTACTGTAATGTATATGTGACAAATAAAGGCAACTTAACTAAATTTCTTGCAATATTCAATTCTTAAGGCGATAATTCATAAGAGAGGGCATTCCTCGGGTATGTAGAGTTTCCACTGTATATACAGGTGCATCTCAATAAATTAGAACGTCGTGGAAAAGTTCATTTATTTCAGTAATTCAACTCGAATTGTGAAACTCGTGTATTAAATAAATTCATTGCACACAGACTGAAGTAGTTTAAGTCTTTGGTTCTTTTAATTGTGATGATTTTGGCTCACATTTAACAAAAACCCACCAATTCACTATCTCAACAAATTAGAATACTTCATAAGACCAATAAAAAAAAAAAAAAAAAAAAGAATTGTTGGCCTTCTGGAAAGTATGTTCATTTACTGTACATGTACTCAATACTTGGTAGAGGCTCCTTTTGCTTTAATTACTGCCTCAATTGGGCGTGGCGTGGAGATGTTTGTGGCACTGCTGAGGTGGTATGGAAGCCCAGGTTTCTTTGACAGTGGCCTTCAGCTCATCTGCATTTTTTGGTCTCTTGTTTCTCATTTTCCTCTTGACAATACCCCATAGATTCATAGCAACTTGGGCTATGAGCTTCTCCACCCTTCCTCCAGACTCTAGGACCTTGGTTTCCAAATGAAAACTTGCTCTCATCTGAAAAGAGGACTTTGGACCACTGGGCAACAGTCCAGTTCTTCTTCTCCTTAGCCCAGGTAAGACGCCTCTGATGTTGTCTGCGGTTCAGGAGTGGCTTAACAAGAGGAATATGACAACTGTAGCCAAATTCCTTGACACGTCTGTGTGTGGTGGCTCTTGATGCCTTGACACCAGCCTCAGTCCATTCCTTGTGAAGTTCACTCAAATTCTTGAATGGATTTTGCTTGACAATCCTCATAAGGCTGCGGTTCTCTCGGTTGGTTGTGCGTCTTTTTCTTCCACACTTTTTCCTTCCACTCAACTTTCTGTTAACATGCTTGGATACAGCACTCTGTGAACAGCCAGCTTCTTTGGCAATGAATGTTTGTGGCTTACCCTCTTTGTGAAGGGTGTCAGTGATTGTCTTCTGGACAACTGTCAGATCAGCAGTCTTCCCCATGATTGTGTAGCCTAGTGAACCAAACTGAGAGACCATTTTGAAGGCTCAGGAAACCTTTGCAGGTTTTTTGAGTTGATTAGCTGATTGGCATGTCACCATATTCTAATTTGTTGAGATTGTGTGTAGTGAATTGGTGGGTTTTTGTTAAATGTGAGCCAAAATCATCACAATTAAAAGAACCAAAGACTTAAACTACTTCAGTCTGTGTGAACTGAATTTATTTAATACACGAGTTTCACAATTTGAGTTGAATTACTGAAATGAATGAACTTTTCCACGACATTCTAATTTATTGAGGTGCACCTGTATACACCTGTTTTTTTTTCTCGCTGGATCTAATACCTTGTATTTTTTTGTTTTGTTTTGGTTTTTCTTTTTTTTTCTTTTTTTACTATTGGTGCTTTTTCTTCCAAAAATTGAGCTGAAACAGATCTTTGTACAAATCCTGGATACTCAGTACACATTTAGGGAGGTAATCTGTTTGATAAAACCCAGAACTAGCATCTGCAGTGTTTTTTTTTTTTTTTTTTTTTTTTTTTTTTTTTTAAAGAGTTACATCCAAAGCCCTGACAAAATTCATGAGCAGATGCTGAAATTTCCCACCGAATCTTCAAATTTAACCCCAACATCCCTGGAAAAACAGATATTACCACTGAAGGAGGAGATCTGATCTATATGTAAAGATTTTCCAAAATAAAACTTTTTTTTTTTTAATTCAAGTCCAATTCTTTCCATTTGATAATTGCTTTCTCTCTCTTTTTTTATTTATTTTTTTATTTTTTTTGGCCCGAACCCAGTTCTATTCATAAACCTACCCACATGGGCACGAAATATCAGCCTTACTAAAACTTTAGTAAATCTTGTGGAAATCTTTTTGCTCAGATTGTACTATGAAAGCACGAATGCACACTTTAAACGATGGATGTGTTTCATCATCCGAATTAGTACACAGCTGAATGGTTTGGTCTAGAGAACTTTCTGAATGAAATGGAAAATGGGAATTAAGCATTGTGATAATATATTTGACCAGCAGACAAATCTATATATTCAAAATAAAGATTTTAAATGTTAGAAAATAATGAGCACTAGGGATTTGTCAATTACGTTCATTTAAAAATGAAAAGTCTTATTAAGGCAGTCAGTTTTAGTGTTTTAGTTAGTTTTATTTATAGAGGGTAGTAAGTGCATGAGGAGTTGCAGGTGTCAGAAGGTGATAAATGTTGATGATGAAGTGAATCGAAGTGCATCTTGGGAAAATTACCTGCGCATGCAGTCCAGTGCCCGGATGAAATAGTCCTTATGGAGCTGGTGCTCATCCCTCAGCAGGGCACACTGCTCCAGCGTCACTGACATGGACGTCCTGTCTTTGGCACTTTTACAGCTGGTGAATCGGATGCCGTTAAGCCGCCGACAGATCTGACGGGACAAAATAGGTTTAATTTATAACCCATAAATTCACTGTAACATTAACTCCTGGTTGTTAATTGACAGCAAGAATTTCACCCTGCCCGTGTGCATTCTGGAGGAATTCAGGCACGGTTTTTTGCTTGACACTCAAAATAGACTCCAGCTCTGCAGGGAAACTATACACTTTCTGGGTAAAAGTCATGTGACCTGTTGTCAGGACGTACCGCATATCTCATGTCCACATTGTACTAATAGCAGAAAGATGATATGCATGAGGGAGCAAAGTACAAAATAAAACATAGAAAATAAAACACTGGCTAGAATCCAAATTCCTTTTCTACTTGAAGAGCAACTACTTAGAAAGGGATTTGATGGTGACTAAAGCAAACATTAGAGTAAAGGAAAATACTATACTCTCAAAGCCACGGTCTAAATTTTAAGACAGAATCATTTCAAGAGAACTTAGCTTATGAAACCAGCTTATGAAAATGTACCTTTTTACAGCACTTATCTGTTCCTTTTTGAAGTTGCACTAAGTTAGAGACTACGAATACAGACTTGTTTATTTTAAAAACTAGTAAAAATAAAGAAAGAAAAGTAACTAAGCTGTTTGGATATCTAGGGGAAGTTCATTCCAGGTTGCAGACCAGAGGAATTATTAATGTATGTCTTTCATGTACCCTGAGAGATGGTGGCATCAGTCCAGCAGTGCTGGAGAATCAGAGGGAGGCAGTACAGGGGCATTACGGCGTGGGAATCATGCAGGCAAATGCTAGACAAGCTTCTAGTAAGAGGTAATTGTTACACATGCTCTGCCTGAAGTGTGTGTGTATGTGTCTGTAAAAGGGTGTGTGTAGGACAAAATGTAGGACACAATATGGTGCCTGATATTTGCTCAGCGCTAATCTGTGAGGAGATTTTATCTTTAGTGCCTTAAGTTATTCAAATCAGATTTCAGTGTAGCAATTTTATTAGACAAGAAGCCGCTGAATATACTGCTTCTTAATTTACTGGTAATGTCGGTGGCCAGATCCATCAAATACATGCAGCAAGCTATTGAACTGAGCAAACATCGACCTCGTGTATTTTTTCTTATTTTGTATCCTAGCAAGTTCAGTGTTCTGCTTTCTTGCGGTAAACCAGCAAAGGACAAGATGCACGGTGCTGTGAGAGAGAAAGAACTGTGAGGCTCATGTTGTGTGTGGGCATTTTTCTCCCTTCATCATTCTGTCTGTGTAGTCACTTCTTGAGTTATGTAAATGTGTGTTTGTGTGTTATTAAATCCTACATCATGTCCGAATTTGTCCCCTAATCACCACCCACTAAAGAATGGAATTAAGATTTTGTTAGCACAATTCCCAGGATATGGATAACAATCCCAGGATACTACACTTCAAATCCAGGTTGCAACCAATGCACACTACTTCTATAGCAGACGTTTAATTCAATTCAGCTTATTTTCATGGCGCTTTTAACAATGGACATTGTCTCAAAGCAGCTTTACAGAAGTATAGGAACATAGAAAATATCCCTATTACTATTTATCCCATCCCACTTGGGAAGCTCTGGGGTTGTGTCCAGGAAGCATTTGAAATCTGTGGACAAAAGGACAAAAGTCTGGGTTGACCTTTCCAGCCTCTCACCACCACAACCCCCACATGGAAAGTGAATGAATAAATAAATGTCCTTCTCTGTCCTTCTTCAGATCAGAAAAGTGTGTTGCACTTGTGATAAGTAATCACTTCACATTATGACAAAAACGGCAAAAAAACGTTAGTTGTTTATGCCTAACAACAATGTACAAACCCGATTCCAAAAAAGTTGGACACTGTACAATTTGTGAATAAAAACAGAATTCAATGATGTGGAAGTTTCAGATTTCAATATTTTATTCAGAATACAACATAGATGACATATCAAATGTTTAAACTGAGAAAATGGATCATTTTAAGGGAAAAATAAGTTGATTTTAAATTTCATGGCATCAACACATCTCAAAAAAGTTGAGACAAGGCCATGTTTACCACTGTGTGGCATCCCCTCTTCTTTTTATAACAGTCTGCAAACGTCTGGGGACTGAGGAGACAAGTTGCTCAAGTTTAGGAATAGGAATGTTGTCCCATTCTTGTCTAATACAGGCTTCTAGTTGCTCAACTGTCTTAGGTCTTCTTTGTCGTGTTTTCTATGGGTGAAAGATCTGGACTGCAGGCTGGCCATTTCAGTACCCGGATCCTTCTTCTACGCAGCCATGATGTTGTAATTGATGCAGTATGTGGTCTGGCATTGTCATGTTGGAAAATGCAAGGTCTTCCCTGAAAGAGACGACGTCTGGATGGGAGCATATGTTGTTCTAGAACTTGGATATACCTTTCAGCATTGATGGTGCCTTTCCAGATGTGTAAGCTGCCCATGCCACATGCACTCATGCAACCCCATACCATCAGAGATGCAGGCTTCTGAACTGAGCGCTGATAACAACTTGGGTTGTCCTTGTCCTCTTTAGTCCGGATGACATGGCGTCCCAGTTTTCCAAAAAGAACTTCAAATTTTGATTCGTCTGACCACAGAACAGTTTTCCACTTTGCCACAGTCCATTTTAAATGAGCCTTGGCCCAGAGAAAACGCCTGCGCTTCTGGATCATGTTTAGATATGGCTTCTTTTTTGACCTATAGAGTTTTAGCCGGCAACGGCGAATGGCACAGTGGATTGTGTTCACCGACAATGTTTTCTGGAAGTATTCCTGAGCCCATGTTGTGATTTCCATTACAGTAGCATTCCTGTATGTGATGCAGTGCCGTCTAAGGGCCCCGAAGATCACGGGCATCCAGTATGGTTTTCCGGCCTTGACCCTTACGCACAGAGATTGTTCCAGATTCTCTGAATCTTTGGATGATATTATGCACTGTAGATGATGATAACTTCAAACTCTTTGCAATTTTTCTCTGAGAAACTCCTTTCTGATATTGCTCCACTATTTTTCGCCGCAGCATTGGGGGAATTGGTGATCCTCTGCCCATCTTGACTTCTGAGAGACACTGCCACTCTGAGAGGCTCTTTTTATACCCAATCATGTTGCCAATTGACCTAATAAGTTGCAAATTGGTCCTCCAGCTGTTCCTTATATGCACATTTAACTTTTCCGGCCTCTTATTGCTACCTGTCCCAACTTTTTTGGAATGTGTAGCTCTCATGAAATCCAAAATGAGCCAATATTTGGCATGACATTTCAAAATGTCTCACTTTCAACATTTGATATGTTATCTATATTCTATTGTGAATAAAATATAAGTTTATGAGATTTGTAAATTATTGCATTCCTTTTTTATTCACAATTTGTACAGTGTCCCAACTTTTTTGGAATCGGGTTTGTATATATTAATGTTAAAGTGCTTGTTTAATTCTTATGTGCTTTTAATTAATGAAATATTTAGTAAAGTTTGAATTGTCAATATAAAAGCAAGTCCTCAGATGTGTTTATGCAGCTCCGCCTAGTCCGTGTAGCTTGGATTCAGTCTTCTGTGTCTGCTATTACTGCCTTATAGTGTTAATAAATGAGCGAGACATTTGTTTGGTTTGACTAGTCCACAACTGTTTCAGATTACGCACCTATATTTACACCCAATTTCAAGTTTGGTGGCTTGACCTAAATTATAGTGTGCTGTAATCTTCAGAAACACATCATTATGCATATAATAACCTTCATTACTGCATGGAAACATGCTGGAAAAAATGTTGAACTTTGCATAAAGCTTGTTTTTGACAACACTGTCTGCATTCATTTTCGCTTGGGAGGTTCCTCACAATGATACTTACCGCTCCGGCAAGCCAGAGAATTTCCACATTCTTCCTCTTCTTGGTCACGACATTATGACCCAATGTTTCAAGCAACTCCTTAATATCTGGCTGCATCTGAAAAGATGGCAGACCTGAGACCGAGAGATAAAGAAAGAAAGATTTAGAACAAGTTATAAATAACAACGAGTTACAAATAACACACGTTATTGAGGGGATTATTGCTTTTTACAAAAGAATAATAAAAAAAAAAAACATATTTAGAGAGTTATAAATAATTCTCCAGCCACACAATGCAGTCTGACAACAATAAGCTTTGGTTGCTAAGCAACATAATGAAAAAGCTAGTCTAGGAAATGATATAAAGAATGAACTGGATTATAAAACAGCATCAAAACAAAATCCAGTTCTTTTGATGTGGTCACAGATGTACGTTTTTTTTTTTTTGTTTTTTTTTAAGGATCGCCTCATAACATGCCTCGTCCAGTGGGATATCAGAAACTGAATGTTTTCTAATAAAACAAATGAGATTTACAATACAATAGTTTCCAGTGTGCTGTGTTTATCGGAACTGGTGTTATT
>JAUCMX010000002.1:27411129-27481129 GCA_033459395.1 Hemibagrus guttatus
TTGTCTCAACACTCACAGTGTGCTTTAATCAGAAACATGTGGTCCACACATGGCAACTATACCCAACTACATAAATAAAAAACCAATGGTTTCGATCATCATGATTAAACTAAATGCAGACCAATTTGTAAAACAGGAGAATTAAATAGAACTGTGTGGAACAAAGTAAAAATTTCATTGCACTAGTACATGACCGTAAAACTCTTGAATCTTGAATCTCATTGTTTTTACATCACTAGGCTTTTGTGTGTTAATCCTCATATACACTTCAGAAAGCAGTGGTGCAGGAGGAAGGTGTGCTGAAAATGGACAACGCTTGAGGACAGGCTAGAGCGATGGGCAGTAGATGTTGAGCTCACCGCTTGGCTGAATACAGTGTCACGTCTCTGCTGGAGCTGGAGGCCGGACGGTGTGCTGCATGTCGCCTCCTGGAGGAGAACAAAACTCATCGACTTGCTCGCTCGGTCTGCCACTTCGTTTACACAGTCCTTCAGCGCCACCACCAAAGGGCTGAGCTGCTCCCTCCAGTCTGCAGCTAACACACACACACACACACACACACACACAGAGAAAGAGAGATTTTATTTGTCATTTTTATTTTACATGATAATGACATCACAATCCCACTACTAGTGTTAAAGTTGATGTAGGTATTACTTATGTATTATTTTTCATATGTTTGAAAGGTGAATAAAAAATGATCAGTTGAACTGAAATGTGGACATTACTGTATTTGTAATTAAAGACGTGTAGACATTACTGGTAAATAAAGACAACAGTATACTATCAAGATCAAGATCAAGAAGAACTGTATAGCACAATAAAACTCTCAAGCTACATCGGTGAATTATATTCGCAAACAATTCTCACACGTGTTTACAAGAAAAATAAGCAATATAAAATATCAAATAGGGGGGCTTGGTGGCTTAGTGGTTAGCATGTTAGCCTCACACCTCCAGGGTTGGGGGTTTGATTCCCGCCTCCGCCGTGTGTGTGGAGTTTGCATGTTCTCCCCGTGCCTCAGGGGGTTTCTGGGTACTCCGGTTTCCTCCCCCGGTCCAAAGACATGCATTGTAGGTTGATTGGCATCTCTAAATTGTCCGTAGTGTGTGATTGTGTGAGTGAATGAGAGTGTGTGTGATGGGTTGGCACTCCGTCCAGGGTGTATCCTGCCTTGATGCCCAATGACGCCTGAGATAGGCACAGGCTCCCCGTGACCCGAGAATAGATCAGATAAGCGGTAGACAATGAATGAATGAATGAATGAAATATCAAATACAGGTAGAAAGTATAAGCAGCATAAAGCATGAAATTACAATGATGCAGCTAAGGTGCAGGTGTAAACATTGCACTTGCTTTAATTAAGTAAATACAGTGGAATCTCAGCATATGAATGTAATTCATTCTGGAGGCGAGTTTTTTAGGTGAAAGTGTGTATTGTGAAAGGAATTTTCCCATAAGGAATAATGGAAATGCAGATAATCCGTTTCAGCCACCCAAAAATATTACCAATATTACCAATACGAAGCGTATGTAAACTGTATGGTTGCTTACAAAGAACTGACCCAAGACAAGCATTCCATGTCAAGGATCCTCACAGGAAGTCGTGCCACCAAGCTTGGGCTAAAAATAGCACACACCACCCATGCCACCGATCTGTCGACAAAAAAACGCCCGAAAAATCACCTAGCTTTTGAACACACGCCAAAGGAAACGTTGGTATCGTGGGTTGACTCTTTCCAAACAGCTTTCGCTGACTAAAAGAAAACCTTAAGATTTATCGTAAAACTTTAGTTCACTCCACTTGGCTTTCCACTGACGCTAACAAGTTTTGAACGGCTCCCAGGCGTACGCGCAACTTAGCCAGCATTCGGTTCGGTTTGTTCGTACGCCGAAAATGCTTCATATGCCGATGCGAATTTCTTGCAAAATTTCAATTACTAAGACGAAAATTCATAAAGGAGGGCATTCGCATGCCAAGGTTCCACTGTAAATAATATAAATATAGACTTAATAATAATAATAAGTAATAGAATTCAGTCTTGTCAGATTAATGAAATATATCCCGACTTAAACTGTTTAAGTCTGTTTATGTCGATGGACCGGCTGCAGTTACATTCTACTGTGTGAGGATTTGGGTATTCAAAGCAATGATGCCAACCCTATGTGGACTTTGCGGACGACAACAACCTCCTAATTATTACACACTAACATTCTACATATGCTGTATGTGCATCACACAACTGCAACTTGACGCATGATTGTAGAAAGGACATTGCTCATAAATCACACTCGATAATTCACACTCTCTGGTGTCACCCAAATGAGAATGAGGCTCCCCTTTGAGTCTGGCTCCTCTCAAGGTTTCTTCCTCTTACCATCTCAGGGAGTTTTTCCTTGCCACGGTCGCCTCAGGCTTGCGCACTACTGTAGAGATGATTTTGTCTAACATTAATCGAGGACTTTTGGATGCTTTTTTTTACGTTTCTTATGTTCTGTAAAGCTGCTTTGAGAAAATGTTCATAGTTAAAAGCACTATAAAATAACACTGAATTGAACTGAATTATGTATCGGTCTATTTGTGGATATTTAATTAACGCATCTAATTTACTTTTATATTAAATATCTAGCCATTTTACAACAAAGCAATTTGTGCTGCAATCATTTAGAGGTCCATGTTAAAGCAGTTCCTGCTTGTAAAATGTTTGAGAAGGCCAGTATCAGTGAGAATAATGTTGCATGACACTGGTTTGATAAAAATCCACATACAAATCCAAAGAGATCTTTCATTGAAATATTTCAATCAATTCAAATATCGTAATTTCTTTTGCATGGATGTACTGAAGCCTGACTGCTCCTCTCTCTCGTTTTAAACTATTAACTGCTCTTGTTGGTGAGAAATGGTGAGGAAATTTGATTGGAAACTTTGGAATATCCTTCCTGACAGTGTTCAGGGGTCAAGATACACTCTCCCGGTTTCAATGTAGATTAAAGACGTATCTCTTTAGCCAGGCATACACATAATACCTCCCATAACCTTGTGCTCCAGTACATCTGATCGAATGCGCATTATCATCCAGTGCTTTTTAATATTATGAACAGCAGCTACACTAATTCCTCTTCACTTGTTTCCCTTTTTCTACCCAGCCCGAGACATCTAGAGATTGTACCAGCACCAATTGTGTTCCACTTAATGATGATTTCAGACCATCGAAGAGAAGACGCCAACCCCATGTGGACTTTGAGGACAACAATCTCCTAATCAATACACAAAATAACATTCTACATATGCTGTATCTCCATCTTTGAGCATTTAAAGGCTTCAGCATGGAGGAGTCGGTGTTGAATCTATAATGAACTCAGATGTTGTGATGAAGTCTAATATTAATCTAGAACTTTTTGTACTATATTTCTTAGGTTCTGTAAAGCTGCTTTGAGACATTGTTAAAAGCGCTACACAAATAAAATTGAATTGAATTGAACTTGGTTGCTGTCTTCACTCTCATCTCTAAGTCTCGAGGATGCGAGCAGTGGTGCTGTTTCCCGACATGCAACATGTTTGGGGTTGAAGACATTTGGAGGACCTGCTGCAGGACAGTTGGCTGAATAAAAACACTTTAATATTTTATATCTCTTCTTAGACATTATTCGTGTTTCATAGTTAGTTCATGCGCTTTTGATTAAAAACAGTAAGCTTCCTGGTGACTATAAAAAGAGAGACATTATTTACATTATTTACTGTTCAGTGTCATCCTAATGAGGATGAGATTCCCTTCTGAGCCTCAAGGTTTCTTCCTCATATCATCTCAGGGAGTTTTTCATCACCACCGTCACCTCAGGCTTCTCATTAGGGATAAATGTTTGGGATGAATAGTATCTTATATTTAAACTTTATAATTTTTATTCTGTTTCTTTTTTTCTGTAAAGCTGCTTTGAGACAACTGTTAAAAGCACTATACAAATAAATTGAATTAAATTGAACTGAATTAAGGGGGGGGCACGGTGGCTTGGTGGCTTGGTGGTTAGCACGTTTGCCTCACACCTCCAGGGTTGGGGGTTTGATTCCCGCCTCCGCCATGTGTGTGGAGTTTGCATGTTCTCCCCGTGCCTCAGGGGTTTCCTCCGGGTACTCCGGTTTCCTCCCCCAGTCCAAAGACATGCATCGTAGGTTGATTGGCATCTCTAAATTGTCCGTAGTGAGTGAATGAGAGTGTGTGTGTGCCCTGCGATGGGTTGGCACTCCGTCCAGGGTGTATCCTGCCTTGATGCCCAATGACGCCTGAAATAGGCACAGGCTCCCCGTGACCCGAGAATAGATCGGATAAGCGGCAGACAATGAATGAATGAATTGAATTAGCAAACTCGGTGGTGATCTATTAAAAAGATTTTTTTTTCTTTTTTAAAGATCCTTGAACATGAAGGACACTGTTAATGTTTGGCTGAAGTTAAAAAAAGTTGGGTATATTACAAGGCTGCTACCTTTGTACATAGTGGAGTCGACCAAAGTATATTCATTACTTAATAAATATGAGCTGAAACTTTAATCTGAGGGAAAATTCATTCCTTAGACACAGAGATTATATGAAAAGGTATCTATATATCTTAAACCTTTTTACCAGCACACTGCCGGAGGAAGTGAAATTGAATTTTCGGATATTTTCAATCAGTATAAAGAAATGAATGATGTTCTGGCTGTGAGTCTGATATAAAATGAGTTAGGACTGTTGGCTTTCAGTGTGAGGCCTGTGTTTTTCCCTATGTTGGATAACCTTACACAGAATTTAGATGCTTTTTTTTTTTAGAGAATAAACACGTGGTGCATCTCAGAGAGCAGAAATGGGTTTGATATCAACATTTACTTTGAAGATAGAAACATTTCCTAACTTATCTATGAATATTTTAGCCCAAGTAGGCTAGGAAAAAGCAGAAATATTTATGAAAAACTAGAAAATTCTTAAAGCTCCAAGTGTCTACTTTTTATATGAGCTTCATATTAAGCACCAGTGGAGTGAGACATGACAAAGACATTCAAAGCTGAACATTTAACACAACAAAACAGGCAGAAACCGCTATTATTAGGCCTGCTTGGTGTTCTGCAGATGGCCACCAGATGGCAGAATTGCCTAACAGCAGCGAGAGGCGACGTTTCCTCACTCAGGATGAACACGTTCCTAATCACACCTCATTGCTGGAGTTCAAGCTCTCTCTTTTCACCACCCTCAATTACATTTCTCCCCCGTTGACAGCTAATGTCATCAGGGCCATTACTAGAGTGTCTCAGCTCCGTCGCACTACCCACGTAGGCGCTAATAAACCTGCTGTCTTATCTCTCCACCTGACTGGACGGGTGTGGATCAAATACTGCAGGGCAGCGGGGAATGTCGGACCTTCTACTGACCTCCTGCGTACAGAGGTGGAGAATGATGGTCTAATCACTAACAAGATCACAGGCTTTTAATAAAGACAGAAGTTTATTTTATTTGTAATTTTGCAGTGTTTATAACATGCAATAACATTTTACATAGTCTGGAAAGTGTTAGTGCTGTATTCAGTAACTGCTGAATGAATTAGAGAGAGAGAGAGAGAGAGAGAGAGAGAGAGAGAGAGAGAGAGAGAGAAAAAGAGAGAGAGAGAGAGAGAGAGATAAGGACAGAAAAACAGAGGGAGAGAGAGAGAGAGAGAGAGAGAGAGAGAGAGAGTGAGAGATGAAGCCAGAAAGACAGACAGACAAATAGAGAGAAAGAGAGGAAGAAAGAGATGAAGACAGTCAGGCTGACCAAGACAGACAGACAGACTAGAGAGAGAGAGAGAGAGAGAGAGAGGGGAGAGAGAGAGAGAGAGAGAGAGAGAGAGAGAGAGAGAGAGAGAGAGAGAGAGAGAGAGAGAGAGAGAGATAAGGACAGAAAAACAGAGAGAGAGAGAGAGAGAGAGAGAGAGAGAGTGAGAGATGAGGCCAGAAAGACAGACAGACAAATCGAGAGAAAGAGAAGAAGAAAGAGATGAAGACAGTCAGACTAACCAAGACAGACAGACAGACTAGAGAGAGAGAGAGACAGAGAGAAAGAGAGAGAGAGAGACAGAGAGAGAGAGGGAGAGAGAGAGAGGGAGAGAGAGATAGCATGACAGACAGGAGAGAGAGAGAGAAAGAGAGAGGGAGAGAGAGAGGGAGGGAGAGATAGCAAGACAGACAGACAGACTGAAAAAAAGAACGTGATCATGAACAGAAAACAAGAGTGGTCCCTGCATTAAAAAGCAAAAATAGTGTGCACTTTCACGCCCTTATGATGTCCACACACCTTCATTTCCACAAATGGCAGTGTTTCAGCTTCAGTGCTACTGCAGATCCACTCAAAAAACATAAAACCAGCTCAGGTTCCCAGCTGCCTCACAAAATTCTCAGTAAAAGATGAGTTAAGACTCACAGGGGACGTGGAGGGAGAGAAACAGTGGGCTGGAGAAGATGCAGAGAATGTAGCAGTAATAACAGGGATGAAAGACTGCAGCCGGAGCTGAGCTGCGGTCATACAGAACATCTGCACAGTGTCGCGTGCTACACTGGTCATTCCTTCTAGCTTTCTAGTGCTTAAAAGTAACGGCACCTGCACCGAGAAGGTCTAAGTGGCGAGTAAACACCAACAAACCAGAGCCTGATAACCTTTCATGACATCTGACATCATGACATCATGACATCTCTCAGGGAAAAAGGTAGGTATACATCTAGACTCTTCTCTGTTCTGGCACCGAGGTGGTGGAACGAACTTCCCCTAGGTATCCGTACGGCCGAGTCTCTGACTGTCTTCAAACGGCAACTGAAGACTTACCTCTTCCTGAAGTACTTAAACTAGCTCTTATTTTTCCAGTTTACGTAATATGTTGCAAAAAAAACAAAAAAAAAAAAAAAAAAAAACCCAACGCAGTGTTTAGGCTAATGGTATCCCAAGTTGTGTCTTATTGAACCAGTGTTAATGTATTCAGTGACTGAGAACTAAAGCACTTTTGTATGTCGCTCTGGATAAGAGAAATGTAAATGTAAATGTAAATCTGAAAATAAAGTTTTCAGGCTGAAAATGAAGCTTATGAGTATACAGTAATCCTCCATGTGAAGGTTGTGTGTCTTACCAGGACTGTGGGAGGTGATGACGTCAGCGAGCGCCTGGTCAGGAGCAGGCTCCTGGTTGTTGTTGTCCTGCTCCTGAAGCTTATCCACCATGGCGATGACAGAGTTCAGACCTTTGGCCACGTTGGCCCACACCCTGTCCTAGAGAGACCAGAAAGAGTGTCAGAGCCACATGGACATCATTGTGGACTGTGCTGATGATGTCATCAGACTCTCAACAGCTCATTTGGTAGCTCGGATGATCAGGGTTCAAGGCGTAGCACTGCCAAGCTGCCACTGTTGCTTAACTCTCACTGCGTCATGGCTGACCCTGTGCTCTGACCCTAACTTCCTGGGTTGTTGATCAGGGTTCAAGCCTCAGCACCACCAAGCTGCCACCGTTGGGCCCTTGAGCAAGGCCCCCAACCTCCCCTCCTCCTCCAGGGGTGCTGCATCATGGCTGATCCCAGCGCTCTGACCCCAACCCTCCAAGGATAATGTATATGTGTCAAATAAAGGCTACTTAAAAACTCAGTATGTCTTAAGCAAACTTGTAGTAGCCTTATGGCGTCTTTCGTACTAAGAGATTTTTTTCAATTCTAGGCAGTCGACGTCTCTACACCGGCTCATCTTTATAGCCAACCTCATATTCGCTACCGAGCTTGGAAACACTACACCCTCTCTACAAAGCTTAATAAAAGCGTAAGCCGCATTTCTCCATGTGAACCGATTAGCGCCGGCTAAAGCCTCACAGGATCATATACCTTAAGGGAGCTGATTTGAGAGCGTTTGTCCTCTGCCCTTCCTGCTTTCTATCCTCCACACCTCACACGTTCCCTGGCTTCATTATGTTGTTTTTTTTGTTGTCGTGTTGTGGTTTCTGCAGTTGCTCATTTCTGCAGTCTCTCTCTCGCCCTTGTATAACAAGAGTAATTAGGCTTCCCAATGCGATAAGTACAACAAACTACGTGCCTCCTTTGTTTCTTCCCCTTTATTGGAGACCATTTTCTTCCTCAGGCTTGCTTTTCCTCTATTTTTTTCCCTTCTTTTGAGCTGCACTGAAAAAGAGTCATTTCATCACTGATTAGAGATTGTTGTCTTAGCTTTGCTGCTAATCTCCTGCTGTTAGCCGCAGCTATTACACTGATGGCGCAGAAAGAAAAATAAATAAACACACACACACCTCCTTTTATTACTACTAAAAGGAAGACTTTTGCTCTGTTCCTCTGTTATAATGTTTCATTTTCTGCACTATTATTCAAACTGAAACAGGTTGTTGTTATCATGCAGACACACACACACACTGAAGACACACTGAAGACACACATATTCGAATGAGTATGCACGCGCACACACACGCAGAAGACACACATATATACGGGCGAGTATGCGCACACACACACAGAAGACACACATATGGACACACATATACTGTGCGGATGCACACACAAACATATGCAGTTGACACACATATAGACATGTGCGCACACACACGCGCGCACACACAGATATAGATATAGAAATACAAATACACACACACACAGATGTAGAAGGCACAAATATAGACACACACACGTATACAGATGTGCACACACACAGACGCACAAACACAGAAGACACACCTATAGACACACAATCATGCAGAAGATACACAGACACGTGCACAAATAAAGACGCACACGCATGCAGAAGATACACATACACACAGAAGTGCACACACACGTGCAGAAAACACACGTATACAGGCACACACATGTATACAGACGTGCACACACATATGTAGACACACAGATGCTCACACACACACAGACACACACATACAGACTTACATGCACACAGAGATACACACATACACACATGTACACACACATGCACGCAGACCCAGACACATATACACCATATACACACATGCACACAGACCCACACACATATACACACATGCACACAGACCCACACACATATACACCATATACACACATGCACACAGACCCACACACATATACACACATGCACACAGACCCACACACATATACACCATATACACACATGCACACAGACCCACACACATATACACCATATACACACATACACACAGACCCAGACACATATACACCATATACACACAGACCCACACACATATACACCATATACACACATACACACAGACCCACACACATATACACCATATACACACATGCACACAGACCCACACACATACAGTATACACCATATACACACATGCACACAGACCCAGACACATATACACCATATACACACATGCACACAGACCCACACACATACAGCATACACCATATACACACATGCACACAGACCCACACACATATACACCATATACACACATACACACAGACCCAGACACATATACACCATATACACACATACACACAGACCCACACACATATACACCATATACACACATACACACAGACCCACACACATATACACCATATACACACATACACACAGACCCACACACATATACACCATATACACACATGCACACAGACCCACACACATACAGTATACACCATATACACACATGCACACAGACCCAGACACATATACACCATATACACACATACACGCAGACCCACACACATATACACACATGCACACAGACCCAGACACATATACACCATATACACACATACACACAGACCCAGACACATATACACACATACACACAGACCCACACACAGATGTGCACACACATGCCTGTGCAGAAGTCACATATACAGACGAGCACGCACACACATAAAGACACACACACAGACATACGCAGACGACACACACATATATAGACATGCACACACACACACACACATATATAGAAGACACACATATACAGACATACACACACACACGCACGCATGCAGTGTAATTGGAAGAAACAGTACATTGTAGGTTAGATTTGCAGGCTGCAGTGTATAAAGAGCTCTTTCACTCCTCACAGAAACATTCAGTGTTTAAGGCTTTTTAATGAATAATTTTCATGGTCGTTTCTGTGGATGAGAATTTGGCTCGAGGCTTCCTCTTCCCATCTCCTGCTTCCTTGGAGATAAAACCTCCATATCGATTTTTAAAAAAAAATTTTTTTGGATGCTGAAGTTAAAACTCATACCAGCTTTTTATCTTGAAACATTAAACTCAACACATTTTGTACTGATCCTACAAAGTCCAGGTCTTGTGACAGACACAGAGCAGACCAGCGGGAGGAAACAGGTAAGAACAGAGATAGAGAAACGACCGTATACTTGCCCATTCCTCCTCGTCGTACTCCTTGTGGTGGGGAAGGTCTTGTTGTTGGCGAGCTTCAGTTTTGGAAGGCGTCTGAGATCCGGACACGTTGTTGCAGACGATGACGTTCGGCTCGCGGCTCTGGTTTTGGTCCGAGGTCACGGTTTGGGTTTGGGTCAGGTGTGTATCAGGTTGGCTTGAAATCTGGCTCTTGTTCATGTAACCAGGTCGTGCTGCGTGTAGCGCGAAGAGAGCGTTCTTCACCAACTCGTCCTTCAGAGAGTGCACAAACTGCTCCGTCTGAAAGACAATGGCACGTGTGTTTAGCAGGAAGATCTCGCTATTTCCCAACCCTTGCATGCCATTAGAGTGAACCGGGAGCTGGAAGAGTGTGAGAAAATCCCAGAACCCATCACCAAACTTCACACATAAACTTCAGAAGAAATGAATGAGAGAGAGAGAGGGAGAGACAGCAAAGGAGGATGATGACGAGTTTGAAGACTGGATGAAAGGAGGGGAGAAAAACCCAGAGATGAGCCTCTTCTTCACCTCCTTCCAGAACAACAAGAACAACAAACAACTCAATTGTACAGAAGCTGCAGTACACAGAGAGAGACAGAAAATAGCAGAGAGGTAGAGAAAAGAAGATATTGAGGTAGTGAGTGATAGACAGAGAGCAATAAGGAAGGAGGAGAGGAGGTGGAAGGTCAGTTTACAGGCTACTAGAGAGAGAAAGAGAGAGAGAGAGAGAGAGAGAGAGAGAGAGAGAGATGAGATACAGATGAGGACAAAAAAACAGAGAGAAAGAGAAAAAGAGAGAGAGATGGCCAGAAAAATAGACAGGCACACACAGAGAAGAGAGAGAGAGAGAGAGAGAGAGAGAGGAGAGAGAGAGAGAGATGAGACACAGATGCGGTCAGAGAGAAAGAGAGGGAGAGAGAGATGGGAATGAGATGAGATACAGATGAGGGCAGAGAGAGAGAGAGAGAGAGAGAGAGAGAGAGAGAGAGAGAGAGAGAGAGAGAGAGAGAGAGAGAGAGAGAGAAGAGAGAAGAGAGATGTGGCCAGAATGACAGACGGGGCAAAAGAAAGGTGGACAGGGCGAAAGAAATGAAGTAAGGTACACAAGCACAATGTGTGTGTCTGTGTGTGTGTACCATACGCTGGACATTACAGGTATATATAAGATTCATGGTTCAGGGAATAATTCAGTCAAGTGAGTGAGTGCAGCTCATCACAGGGAGATTTTTCTTTGATGGATTTTATTAATTACAGGATGCTCAGTGCTTAATGATGCAGCGATTGTCTCATTTACATCTGTTTACAGTTTTATTTAACGACGAAGGACGTCCAGAAATCAGGTTAGTTCCTGTTAGCGCTTATCTTATAGCAGCTATAAACAGTCATTAATTCAACAACATCTCTTTTCTTTAAGTTAATAAGATCCAAAACAAACAAACAAACAAGCCACACAGCTTCACGATAGGTACCTTTAGGCCTGTTAGTGATTTATTTT
Organism: Hemibagrus guttatus; assembly: GCA_033459395.1. Classification (NCBI taxonomy): domain Eukaryota; kingdom Metazoa; phylum Chordata; class Actinopteri; order Siluriformes; family Bagridae; genus Hemibagrus; species Hemibagrus guttatus. Next base: position 27,423,000 of record JAUCMX010000002.1, read on the forward strand.
ATTGGTTTGAGTTCAGTTGTTTAGAGAGGCTGAGCACTTGACATGAAATAAAAGTCGTCACAGGGATCTGCTGAAAAAAATTAAACCACTAATTGGAACATTCGCTGGCCATCTAATGGACAAAAACCGGTGAAAGATAAACATGTTTCACTGGATGCACAGTTACTGCTTTCTTTCTAAACTTGGCTTCACTTGTTCTGGTGTATTTCTCAGGGTAAGCTAGCTGCCATGAGCTAAGCTTCTATTCTTTAACACTTTCCTGCTTCATTCTTCTGCTGAAGGGCAAGCAATCAGTTCCAGCACCAGTAGAGAACGATAAAGTAGTCAGCACTTCAGAATGCTGACTATAGGTCATGGAGTTTTAGGGTGTTTCGGTAAGGGTGTGTATAACCAGGGGGGTGTGTCTACTCAGGTGGGTTTGTGTCTACTTAGGGGTGTGTGTCTACCCAGGCAGGTGTGTCTACCCAGGGTGTGTGTGTATCTATCTAGGGGTGTGTGTGTCTACCCAACAGCGTGTGCTTCTACCCATGGGGGTGTGTGTCTACCCAGAAGAGTGTGTCTACCTAGGACGGTGTATCTGCCTAGGAGAGTAGGTAGGGTGGGTGTCTACGGTGGCTGTGTTTCTACCCAAGAGGGTGTGTGTCTATCCAAGCGGGTGTGTCCACCCCGGGGGGGGTGTGTCTACCCTGGGGGGTGTGTGTCTAGTGAGGGGTGTGTGCTGGCAGGGTCTACTCAGGGAGGGGGTGTCTTCCCAGGAGGGTGTGTCTACCCAGGTGTGTTTGTCCAACCATGAAGGTGTGTCCATCCAAGGGGGTGGGTCTAACCATAGGGGTGTGTGTGTCTAGGAAAAATGCTTACTAGTACAAAAAACTGCCACTGAAGACTAAATAAACTTATCACTAAAACTGAAAACGTAGAACTATTTATGCAGAACATCGACCGCAAAAACCCGAAAAATACAAATGCACATTAATATAAAACAGTGCAGCAATGATGTAAAAATATCAACGTCTCCTAGCCATTGAAAAAGGACTGAATTCTCTGTTGTTTCGCTTGAGAGAAAGAAATCGTGTCCATCTATAAAAAACAAAATCAGGTGAGACACGAGAGAAGATTTGACTCGCTGTCATTCGGCTATAAGACACAATAGAATTTCGCTATAATACACATGGTTTAAACATCATCCTGCATTGTGTCAGACAGTGTGTGGTCAGTCGAATAGGAACTGCTCTCTTATTTCACAAGCGCAATGCCCCTGGACTCTTTCCGCCTCAAGCTGAATCAATCACTTGTTAAGCCATCGATCCAATAGAAACTCATCCCAGTCATTTCCATTTAATCTGTTTAGAGCCGGAATGAACTTTCTGGATTATATGAGCTTGAAAATCCAAATCCAAAATATTTATGAAATTTTCCTCATTGGGATTTTCATTAAGTCTTAATTCACGGTGGAGGAAAATCACGATGGCGAGTTTAAGACACGCAAAACGGATTTTGTGCAACGAGGAACGATGACTGGAGGACCGTCATAACCAGTATGCTGAAAAGCCACAGAACTGAGCAGTTCACTGATATATAGGTATATATTTTTTGCTAATGTCACAAACCTGATTCAGCTTGCATGAAAGGAACGAAGGTGCCATGGAGCAGTAAGTGAGTTAAAGCTGCATTATCAGGAAAGAAGAACACTGCTGGAATTTAAAAACATAGAAGTAGAAGAAAATTTCCCATTGTTGTGTTTTGAAGGAAGATTAAAATCTGTTTTCGCTGTATTGCACTGATTTCACCTGAGGTGTAATTTGAAACAGTTGTGTTGAGTTTTTATGTCTACTATTCATCACGAATAATGGTCCGATTTATCACATTTAGTATCAGGATTGGATCTGGATGGGGATTATCTGCATCTAAATGCAGGTGAAGCTGCAACCAGGATGCATTTAAAACAGGTTGCGATCTGATCAGTATTCAGACTCGAGAGGTTTTTTTTTAGCCAGTGGGAAGACAAATGTAAATACATCGGTCTCTCCAAGACGCATCCATTACATTACATCATAACACACGCCGTAGGGTGTGACTGTTAAAGTGGATGACCTGGGGAAAAAAAATCTATCAAATTTTTCATCTTTGATTAACCAACCATACGCAAAATAACTGGAAACGATAAACAACGGGATGCCGAGCGTAAAGATTCCTAAGCTGATTTGCTTGTTATGACTTAATCCGACTAACCTGAGATGGAACTGACTCCAGGTGTAAATGAAAAACTCGATTAAGAGGCAGGAAATAATAGAGTTTATGTTCTGAAATTGATTTTAAGACAGTATGATGTGTTTAATAAATAAATGCCAGAATGGATAAATAAAAAATAAAATAATAAATAAATAAATAAATAAATAAATAAGATTTTAACAGATTTTCTAAAATTGATTTTAAGCCAGTACAAAAAAAATAAATAAATAAATAAATAAATAAATAAATAAATAATGTAATACATAAATGCCAGAATGAATAATTAAATAAATGTGTATATATAGATTATTTAATTTATTTTTCATTTATATTTATTTCTCTTGTAATTTGAAGCAGTCGATTATCTTTTGAATAAATAAATAAAAATAATTTTAATTGATTTTTTTTTAAATTTATTGTAAGACAATATGATGAGTTTAATAAATAAATGCCAGAATAAATAAATAAATAAATAAATAAATAAATAAATAAATAAATAAATAAATAAATAAATGTGTATATATAGATTATTTCACTTATTTTTCATTTTTTTTTAATGTTTCATTTATATTTATTTCTCTTGTAATTTGAAGCAGTCTCTGGGAAAAGAATTTCCTTCAGGATTAATAAAGTTCTATGTTATCCTATGAACAAATAAATGAATAAAAAAAAATTGGAATTGATTTTCTTAAATGTTTTAATACAGTATGATGTGTTTCATAAAATAAATTCCAGAATAAATAAATAAATAAATAAATAAATAAATAAATAAATAAATAAATAGCTGATGGCAAATTAACGCAAAAAACATTCTTATAATATTCTTACTAAAGGAAAAAACATTCTTAACATCTTAAACCCTTATTCAGACGGGATTCAGTTAAAGGATTCATTTGAAACTGCTCCTCTGAGATTTTATTACTGTCCAGATCAGTGAGGAAATTATGCACCATACTGTTTTTTTTTTTTTTTTTTACCAATTCTGAGACCATATGGTGATTTTAGTCACATTTGGATGCACATGTCTGTGATTTTGCATGAACATGTTGCCTCTTGGAAACTAAATAAACTTTTTGACCTCTCTTGGCGTGTTTAATCCCCTAGCGCACGTACAACATATAACTCGATCTCCACGCTGCCTACACTGAAGCCCATTAGCAGGAGAAAGAAAATAAAATCAATCAGAAGAGTGTGAAAATGCAGGCTGATTAAAAGGGCTATTATAACGTCAGCTACAGGTATAGACACTTTGTATTCACATGGGCCACAATATTGCACCATGTGTAGTTTAGAGATAAATGAATGAGCAGTTGTATCGCTCTAAGTTACTTAATCATTTAATTAACTGATAAACAAACACCATCGGATGAAGATGTGTGGCACAATTATCCGAGTTCACAGACCAAGCAAACCGGCAGAAGCTCGTCCCTAATTGCACTCTGTAAGTGAGCGGAGACAAAAGAGTTGAAACTAATCCTGTCTAGATAGTCTAAGTTGTTGAGGCGTCATGAGCCTTAAGAACAGCTTCACTGAACAATGAACAGTGGCATAGAATCTATATAGAAGTTTCTGGAACAGTGAACACCGTTCTTCTAAAAGATCTTCCTTTAGTTGGTTCCATTATCCAGAGTGAACTCATCTGAGCAGTTGAGGGTTAAGGGCCTCACTCAAGGGCCCAGCAATAGCAGATTGGTGGTCCTAGGATCCTAGTCCAACATCAACCACTAAAAATCAAATCCTGGTTTTTAACGTAACAGCATGTGATGTACATAATTTTCATCCTGTGGAAGATGTTGGACTACTGATCTGGAGTTCAAAATCACAGGACCACCAAGATGCTACTGCTGGGCCATGGAGTAAGGCCATTAAAGCTCAACTGCTCAGTTGAGATAAATATAAGTTCGCTCTGGATCTATGCATCATTGCATCTATGTAATGTGATGAGTTTTGAGGGAACCGCATGTGATTTACATCATTTTCATCCTCATTAATCAACTCTTTGAGCCCTCTTCCTCTGTAGAAGGATTTATTGCTTCACTCTAAGAAGACAAGTGAAGTCAACCTATGCGAGAAAATTATTATATAAATGGCACCTACAGCATAAGAGAGGCCGTGGCTGTCCTTTTAATGTGGCAGCCATCATGTGTGAATAAAAATGAGTTCATGAACTACATATTTTTACCTAATTTAATAAAACGAGGGATATGGTTTGTAACAGGTATAAAGATATGGGGTGACTTGAAAAATCTCGAGTTATTGAGTCTATTTAACTTTGAAAATTTCATGTGATTTTCCTACAGTGACACATGAGCAATAATGCAGTGTGTTTGCGTGTGTGTTTTTTCATCCGTGTAAGAGTATGAAATCAACTGTTTGTTTATCTCTCTCACACACAAACACAGACAGACAGAGATTTCAATCAGACTCTGCTAGCTGTGGCGGTGGATGCTGGGTGGACTCCCGTCTCTAATCAAGGTGGAGAAGAACAGTGACAGAGAGAATGTACCAATTAAAGCAGCTGATTGGCCGCTATTCCTCTGAGGCAAAAACAATCTCATCGTAGCAGATTGCATACCGACAGCACCAGATGTAATTCATTAATTACACTCATAAAACACCAAAGCCTCCGTTCTGGCAACAGTACGTGCCCTGCTTTTGTTAGGTTTTGGCATGAGAAAAGAGATTTGTGTGTGCGACCGCTCGGCTGTTCTCGACACGGACACGGTAGAAGCTTGTGAATGAAATGAAATGGTTACAATCCCTTTCTCTAGCTATAGGACACAAATTAGAAAGAGACACAAATTGGACACAGCAACTCTTTAAACAAACCATTTAAAAGCAGAATGATTACTGATTTAACTCTGAACGGAGGAAGGAATTGCTGCAGTTCATCCACCATGTGTGTGACATCGCTCTGGTGTGTGCTGTCTGTTTACATTGCAGAGAAGTGCATTGATTTTGGAGACATGTCACTAAAACGCAAGCAGTTTATTTGTTCTCTGTTCTTTTTTTTTTTCCAGCATATCCCCTCACTTGTAGAGAGAATACATGACACCTGCACGGACATTAACATTAATTTCTTTCACCCAATGATTCTTATATGATTCTTGTAATATTTATGGGGAAAAGGCACACTGTAGTATCATCTGGTAAAAAAGTTCATGTATCAGACACTGTTGTGTGGAAAGATTAAAACCAGCAGTTTATTTATGTAATAATGTAACTAAGGTCAAAAAATCACAAACAAGTGTCAATCATCTACCCGAGGCACAAAAATGCCAGAAGAAGAATCATGACTCTATGTCATCGTGTCTAGTCTTTCTTGCAACTAAATTGTCTGCCTCAAATACTCAAAAATAAAATATACAAACAGGAAGAAAACCAGTGAAGAAAAACTACACAGACATTTGACCTTGATGTGACCTTGACTTTGCTTGGATCGATTTCAAAATCAAATCGGTTCAGCTGCTGGTTACAAAGTCACTAAAGTTACTTCCATATAAATCCTACAAACATTTAACCACTCGTTGTTGAGAAATCACAAGAGCAAAAATCTCTGAGGGAATGCACGTATCGACAGATGTGAAGACCCTGAAAACATCATGCTCCCAACACCTAGTAGCAAAAAAAAAAGGCTGAAGAGGTGAAATAAAAACCCATGATATGACAATAAATTAGATTCTTACTGTGTAAAAAAAGTTGGTAACTAATTAGCCCAAATCTACAGCTGTTTTTATTGTTCTTTGGCTGCTGCCTTTTCGGGGTCCCCACAGTGAATCATCCAATCTGCATGTTTGATTTTTGCACCAGAAGATGCAACCTTCCCATTTTATCCAGGTTTGGGACAGGGATTTAAACCCTGCAGTGGCTGGGTTGGTCCTCTACCCTCGGGAAATGACCCCAGGGTGCGGCTGTGAGATGATGCTGGACCAGCAGGGAAGCTAGCATCTAGAGTGAGACTGCTTTCGGCTGCTCCCTGTTCAGGGTCGCCACAGCGGACCAACTGGTCCACACAACAACTTGGCACAGGTTTTCCACCTGATGTTGGTGTAAAGGTTAAAAGAAACTTGGCACAGGTTTTCCTGACGCAACCCAACCATTTTTCTGGGCTTGGGACTGCATCCAGTGGCTGGGAATTAAACCCCTGGGCCTCCCTCATGATAGGCGAGAAACCTACCACTGAGCCACCAATGCCCTAAGCTAGCACCTAGACTAAGAAGTATTAAACTAATAAACGTTAAAATGCTAGCTTGTTATTACTAGCAATGACAATGGTAGCCTGTTCATTCACCCTGAGACACTAAATAATGAATTTGCTGTATTTTTGCAGATCATGTAATATGATTAGCCCTCACAGGGGAGGTGACATACTGACAGGAACCATTAAAGTATCCAAATGGTTACTTCTAATTGGCTGCTTCACATTTACATAAAGTTTTTCCCTTTTACCTAAAAATGATCTTGAGGAGGGACAAAAACCCTTGCAAACGTACTGCAGTGTAAATTCTTTTAACTTGAAAATGTCCAAGATCTTCTACAAGATAATCACATAAGAATATGAAATGGCTGAATCTGATACACAACCATTAAAACTGTAAAAAAAAAAAATGGAGAACACAAAAAATCACAAAAAATCTTAACTACAACTTGGCATTCATTCAGATTAGTTGGCTCATATTTGCTACGTAAGTAGAGCGGCTATTGGCATAGACAGTGATTAACACTTGTTAGCTTGCTAACAAAAGCTAACAATCAGCTAGCGGTTGTTACTTGGCTAACAATAAGTGCTAGAAATGAATGTAGGTTAGTTAGTTTGATAGCCAAGTTACTATATACCAGCTTGTAGTTAGCTAACATTAACATTAACCAAGTCAACTAGCATGCTAAAGGAGGAATGTTAGCTGACAGCTAAACAATTATTCTTTGATTATAAACAGTTGGGTTTGAAATAACTTCAGATCTCTTTTCTGTGTGGTACAGCAAAGTGGTTCTTTCACCCAGTCTGGGCTTTAAATTTCACTGGCTGCTATAACACACCACTGAAACTGGGTCCTCACCTTTTCCTCTAGACTCTTGAGAGCCTCCTGGAGGCTGTGGCTGCAGCGTTGCTGGGCTTGTTGGAGCAGGCGCTCAGCCAGGCTGCAGATGAGCGGCTGAAGCTGGGACACAACGCTCAGGATCTCTCTGGCCTTGGCTGTGTGCTCTGGAGAGTAGTAGATGCACTGATACGCTGTACTGTAGCTGTGGAGAAGAAAGAGAGGATGAAAAGCCAGCAAGACAAACAACTCCCTCTCACACTCACAAAACGCACACACACAGTAACCACACAAATAACCAAGCCAACAAACAAACCAACCAACAAGCTAAAAAACAAACCGACCAACCAAACAAGCTAATAAACAAACCAAACAACCAACCAAATAGACCAAACAAACAAACAAACAATCCAACAAACAAGTCAACAATCCAACCAACCCAACAAACAAACCAAAAAAACAACTAACCCAACAAACAAACCAAAAAAACAACTAATCCAACAAACAAACCAAAAAAACAACCAACCCAACAAACAAACCAAACAAACAACCAACCCAACAAAGAAACCAAACAAACAACCAACCCAACAAACAAACCAAAAAAACAACCAACCCAACAAACAAACCAAAAAAACAACCAACCCAACAAACAAACCAAAAAAACAACCAACCCAACAAACAAATTTGGTGTCTTAAAAGGTTAATGTGTTGGGTTACTGATCAGAAGCCACCACACTGCAAATGTTGAGCTCTTGAGCAAAGGCCCTTAACCCTTTCTACTCCAGGGGCCCTGTATCATGGTTGACCCTGTGCTCTGACCCCAACTTCCCATATGTGTGGGAAAAAAAAAGAATTTCACTGTGCTGTATTATGTACATTTGATAAATAAAGTTTTATTTTATTTTTTATAACTCGGTGTTGTTCAAATAAAAAAAATGCCTGCAATCATGAATATGTAAGCACAGCGAAACACGAATCAAGACTCTGTGCAGGCCATGGAGCTGACCTATGGTGGACAGAGCATAATCGATATGAAGACTGCAGCTCCAAACCGCTATAATTTGATTTAATCGATAGACGCCCACTAGCTTTGTGCACTCTGCCTGCAAATTCATCGAGGGGCTGATGTCATAGCTAATTTAAGTCACTTAAACGAGTCAAATATGACATAAGGTGAAGCAAGACGTCCAATTGGTTTCCTCATTATCCATTACGAGCAGATTGAGCAGTTTTGCTGCAGGAAGTGCATATTAATGATCAGCGTTAAAGGCCACTGAATAGTTTTCCAGTGTAGAGTCACAGCATGCTCAATGCGCACAGCTTCAAATGTGTTTTACAGTGTGCAGCTGAAATTGTGAACACGGATTCGTTTGTTTCTATTCATCTTTAAAGCGTAAAAAAATACAGGGTTCCTGATAGCTGTGGACTTTCTGGACATGTGGAAATCAATGTTAAATATTATTTCATGCACGTTGTATTATTCCTGGATGTCAATGAAACATGTAGAGAGGACTTCATTTTTAAAAATCATTTCTGAAAAACCATTCAGTCATTTTGTATTTTCAGTTAATAAGATGTAAGCCTATAAAGCTTGAGAAAATGACAGAAAATCTTTTTTGAAGTGTTTACTCAGCCTTTAAACAAAATACTACAAAAAAACAAGTCATATTTGTGACCTATTTGATATATCGGGCATTTGCGGCAATTTATTGACCACAAAAATGTTTCTTAGAACAAAAACAAAGACTGTTTATTGGATTTGGGACTTTTTAAACATTTCTCTTGGTTTGCTTCTCCCCAAACACCCCCCCCCCCATGTCTACTGTAAAGATGGATTTTACAGTAGACATGTGAGAAGTGGAAAAAAAAATCTTCTGGGGGCCAGAAGACAAGTACCAAATTGTACACAACATGTTTTTCAGGAAAGTACTGATAATGTGGGTGATGCAGTGGTCTCAGAAAGTCATGTAGAGAATATGATACAGATGGCATTATAGGGTTAAAAAATGAGATTATACAAATGAACTGAAAACTGGCTGCGAGTTGTGAGGTGAAGCACAGAAGGTCTTCTTCGAGAAACTCTTCAGTTTGCCAGTTCATCCAACTTTGCCATGACAAACCAAAATAATTTTCATCAAATCCTCATGGCTAAAAATGTTCAATTCCCGAGCCATAAAAAGGGTCTTCAGATATCAAATGTCATATCAAACACTGATGCATTCATTAGCTTGAAAATAGCTTCATGTTGTCATTATTAGCAAAACCGTACAAAGCTGTTTGGTTTAAAAAGAAGACTCCATATGCTGGCCATAAACTTGATTTTGCTTCTCTAGTAAAAAGCCAAATTAGGCTGTGATTCAGCTCCAGAGTCCTGGAGACATTTCAAGTCCTGCATGTTTCCAACACACCTGATCCAGGTCAAAAGGGGATTGCTAATGAGCTGATGAGTTAGATCAGGTGTGTGAGGACTAGAGGAAACTCAACACGACTCAGGGTTATGAGAATGGAAAAAACAATAAACAGGACAAAATAGCATCTGAGACCTACAGATGGCAGAGTGGACCAAAACCTGAGGCCATGGAGGAGAAAAACATATCAAATCATCAGAACTCTTATTAAATGAAACTGTGGCTAAATGCTATGGGGCAAAAAACAGAAAAAATGAACTGCCTCAATCTCGAGATGCTCTGAAAGGCAAAGAAAGTAAAAAAAAAAAAAAAGTCCATTATAAATCAGAACTACTGAAAACTTTTTCCTCCCAAGACAATTATGCACTCAAAGTTATTTTTGGATATAAGTGCTACTCTGTAAAACCTGCGGGGGCGTTAGCAGCTTTTCGAGTAAATTAGCTCCTGTTTCTGAGCTGCGCTAATCCACCACAGAGAGCAAGACTGCAGCCTTCAGGGGGGAAGAGAACAGCGTAAAGGTAAACGTCTGCTGTGGGTCTTCATAAATCATCGATGAGAATGAATGATGACGGTAAATAGAGCGAGGGAAGCACAAAAGCCCTTAAGTGTAATTAAGCTCCAGTCTCCGGTGTAAGTTTAATTAATAGCAGAGAAACACAGAGAGAGAAGTATAGAAGCATGCTACTCGGCTTGCCACCAACGTCCGGTGGGGAACAACCCGGACTTAATCGCTGATCCGAGGCCTATGCTTATGATTTTCCCTGAGCGATAGTGATACTGCTGAAACTGCACAACAATGTGAAAACAGCAAACTATGCTTTATAGCTTCTCATACAGGAGCACAGGGTTTTCCTGGATAGAAAGTGACAGAAGTATGTACTCCTACACACTTTCTTCTAGTTCATTGCACACACTCAGACGTATAGATGAAACTTTCTCAGTAAAGTTGCTACGTCCATAGGCTTCGCTTTAGCCCGAATATTAAGACTGTCATCTCTCTCGCCATCTGACACCTGCAGAAAAAGTGCTTAATGATTCAAAGTGGCTGTTAAAAGATAGATTAGTCACGTTCTGCCATTCAGGTCATGCCTACCAGCTTCAATTAAAGACAAATAAAGTGAGGAATAAAAGGCTCTCGAGGTATGCACAGTGCCAGTGATGTGCTTCCTTAATGAGACCTAAATGGATCAGTTCACTATAGAAGAATCCCAGTATGGATATTATGAGGGCTGTACAATGATCGAGATTTAAACCCTGAATGTTTTTTTTTGGCTGATTTAATGAAGCAGATCACAAATTCCTGTGTGTTTGAAGACATTATTTTAAGATTTTAGAAATAATTCTTAAAATACAGATACTGATACCATCCCAAAATGAATTATTTTCCAATAACAGAGTGTTTTACTCTTCTTATACTACAACAATTTACCATCATTGACATTTATTTATTTATTTATTTGATAAAAGCATATAAACTTATAAATATAAATATAAATATAACATATAAATATATACTTGCATATAAAAAAAACTTTACAGTTACAACTCATTAAGCTCATTACCACTTTATTGCAAGCAACACTTCATTTCCTTAGATATTTTATTTCTATTTTGAATATTATCTTACTATTAAATTCCATTTTTCGACTGTTTTTCTTTTTTTGACACTATTTTTACTTGCATTTACATTTCTGGGGTTAGGGCCTTGCTCAGGGGCCCAGCAGTGTCACCTTGGTGGAGCTGGGTTTCGAACTTACAACCTTCTGATCAACATCTTAATCACTAAGCAACCACATCCCCCATGGTATATAAAAATAGTCAGATTTTATAATTATAAAGCATTTCTATAATATAATACTTCACATGTTGAACTGTGTATGACTGCGTATGTGAGAAATAAAATTTGAATTTGTTTACAGCCTTATAACAGCTGTAAACAGCCCATCCTTCACCAGCCTCTTTTTATTCCCTCTCCAATATACTAAGCAGTTTTTCATGTTACCAAAAACCCACATCCTGAAAATTCCTATATCAGAAAGCTACAGCTTTACCTCAGACTGCTACAAAGCATTAATGCTGGAGTCAAATAAACGTCTCCTTATGGAAAGCTTACATATTATTAAATCTGTACATTTAGGTCCATACCGTTTAAGTTCCTTTGGAAATTGTTGGTATAGAAACAATAATGTGTTAGAGTGAGCACATTAATATAAACCTGTGATGTGAACCATAGCCAACGTTACCATCAGAACAATCAGGAAAAAAAAAAAAAATTTCTGACCAATCAAAATAAATCATAAATCCCAGTGTGTGTTGGTGTAAATTATGATATTCAATATGCAAAATACCAATATTCAATAGTGCTTTTAACAATGGACATTGTTGCAAAGCATCTTTTCAGGAAGATACAAATTCAGAAGATAAATGATAACATTTAAATTTTTTTCCTAATGAGCAAGCCAGAGGTAACAATGGTGAGGAAAAACTCCCTGAGACGAAGAAACCTTAAGAGGAACCTCATCCTCATCTGGGTGACACCAGAGCGTGAGATTGTATCATAGAAATATAATTTCTCTTCTATAATTGTCAAAAAGTGCAGTTGTGTAGCCAGGAGATTCATTCTAGTTTTAACATGATGACCATGGCAATTGCAGTCACAAAGCTACATCGTGGTTGCTTTCAAAACATCCGTTAGAGATAGAGATGACTAGTTAGGCAGTGGTTTTATAGATAAAATCTCTCAGGAAATAAAGTTTACTGACAAAATCTAAAACATTACAGAATTCTGAAGGATAACATATAAGGCGCATTGCATGAATCCTTCTCAACTGCATGTACATTTTTTTGTCATAAAATGTTATGATTTCTTGGAAACCATGACAAGAAATGATTGTGACTAGCTTGAATATCACCACATGCATATTTGGCATATTTATTTAATTTGTGCCAAGCTGTACTATATTTAACATTAATGAAAACCATCAAATTATTATGATTATTTTATCCCTTTTCTGAAGGGGGAGTGGGATCACCACTGACTGAGAGTGTCGTAGTTTCTCCGTTCAAAATAACCATTTAGAAACTTTTCTGGGCTTTCTGATTATTGAAGGTCGCTCTACAGTCAATTAGATGTCTATAACAGGTCTTTTGTAGAAGTCCTGCAGGGGGAACAGGGACTCTGAGTGTTTTGTAAATGGCAGGAGAAACACAAGGTAAGAGACACACAAGGTGAAAAGAAATGATATCTTGCTGAAGGGGTAAGTTAAAAGACTTTCTGAAGACTCAATGTACAATGTGCAACAACACCTAGCTGATAAACTGCTATCAATTATCATGAATTGATTTTTCGAGCAAAATAATTGTGATTCTTCTTTTAGCCATCCAAAATAGACGATGGTTTTTGACTAGGCTGGCCAGCTGAAGCTGTGCTGTAGCGTATTTTACTGTAGACGTGTTGAAGATAGAAGGGGCTATTACAGGTGACATAATGAATTGGCAATGTGGTTCCTGTTCCCCTCTTATTTCCTTCCCTGCTCGCACCGTGCCCCAGGGAACAAAGAACGACAGCTATTTCATTGTCCTTTCTGTAGCACCGCTTCATGCTCTCAAAATCTTGCTCTTTTGCTTTTGCCTTTCGTCCATCCAGCACGTTTTTGATGAATTAATGGAGCATTAAATGGCCACGTTTCGCATGTCACTGTTCGGTTAGCTTTTAATCAAATCCAATCATCAAAGTGTCGCCAGACAAAGCTGTGGTGGACAAGAGACAGTGAAGAGGGAAATTGTGTGAGTGTATACGTATGCATGTGTGGGTTTGACAGTTTCAGGCTGGTTCCTGGTAAGGTTAGGAAAGAAAAAACACTATGACAAGTGAATAAAACACAAGAGGAACTCTTTAAAATAACCGCTTTCCCAAAAGCAGCTGAAGAGGCAGTGAGTTACCAAGGAATGGCATTAAAATAATAACGACAGCTCTGCTGTGTGGTCAACCACAAAAGCATTAAAATGGATTTGATTTCCAAGAGACATGCTATTTGATTTAGGCACAAGTTTGAGGCTTGAGGAGGCTTACTTGGCCAGTGAGGCAGAAAATTGGAAACTTTAAGCTACAGTGAGTCATTAACTAAGTCAAATATGAAACAAAACCATCGCCATATCTGCCGGATTAGTCTTCAATGTAATGTCTCTTTTTCAGCAAAACTGATTTCAATTCAGTGAACCTGAAAAAGTACACTCCTCCTTATCAGTGGTTTGCAATGCTGATAAACTGACCATCTTCCCGAATGAAGCTCAGAGTGCTTTTGTGATTAAACATTTTCTTGTATTAAGTACGCTTTAGAAACTTCACACAGGGTTCAGACACTTCAAAATGAAGTGTCAGGCCATTCAAGGACTTTTCAAATCACTTACTTTGTGTTTGTTTAGTTGGCAAGGACTGCACAAGAAATCACTGTAGCAGTTCCTCATTTGTTCATCATATATATACAACTTCTACAGTGATGTGATTAGGCCGGCTTTATTATGCTTCATTTTCCAGCCAAGTTGAATTAAACTTGCATTTTTCAAGATTCACAAGTTGTTTTTCTCCTTCAGTCAGGTAATATAAAAGAGCCCATTTAATGTCAGTTCCGAGCATTTGGCCTGTGATTGGTGGGTGAGGACAGGAGGAGTTAACTACAGTATTTATGCCAAATTACAGATTCATTCATTCATCTGTCTTCAGTAAGCACTTTAGCCTGGTCAGGGTCATGGTAGATCTGGAGCCTATCCCGGGAATACTGGGCATGATGCCCCAGTCCATTGCAGGGCACCATGGACACACTAATTCATACCTAGGGGCAATTTATCTTAGCAAATCTATCTACTGCCATATTTTGGGGAATTGGAATGAAAAATCAATTATTAGATTACAACAATGTAATCTACAATGAATAGAATGATGTTATCAATGCACATCTATTCACATTAAGAAGATAAAATCTTTATTATTCAAAATGCTTCTTTGTCTACAATCAATATTAATTCACTTTCAAGTGATTGGACCATGTCATAACCATAAGCTAAACAAGGGTGAAAGTTGATAAGCCTTCAGAAAGATGTAATAATAGGCAAGTTCCCTAGAGGAACCTAGAGGTACTGCAGATGCTTGACACTTATACATTGATACGGCAGGTGTCTGACCATGATATGGAGATACTGCAGGTGACTACCCATGATACGGGGACACAGCAGGTGCTTGACCATGATACGGGGATACAGCAGGTGCCCGACCATGATACAGGGACACTACAGGTGCCCCACAATGATACGGGGACACTGCAGGTGCCTGACCATGTTACGGGGACACAGCAGGTACATGACCATGATACGAGGACACTGCAGGTACCTGACTATGATACGTGGACACTGCAGATGCTTGAGCATGATACAGGTACACTGCAGGTGCCTTGACCATGATACGGGTGCACTGCAGGTGCCTGACCAAGATACGTGGATGCTGCAGGTGTCTGACCATGATACGGTGACGGTGCAGGTGCCTGACCATGATGCAGGGATAAGGCGGGTGCCTGACTATGATACAAGGATACTGCAGATGCATGCCCATGATACAGGGATGCTGCAGGTGCTTGACCATGATACAGGGATACTACAGGTGCCTGACCATGATATGGGGGTACTGCAGGTGCATCTGCATTGGGCAGATGGGCATGCATCTGCAGGTGCCTGACTATGATACAAGGATACTGCAGATGCATGCCCATGATACAGGGATACTGCAGGTGCCTGATCATGATACAGGGATACTACAGAATCAAAGATGGCTAAAAGGCACAATCTCGCCCCCCGTTTGGGAAATCTGACCACGCCGCCATATTCCTCATGCCAAAATATAAACAAAGGCTCAAGCAGGAAGTTCCGGCTCAGAGGGAGGTCATGCGCTGGACGGACCAATCGGTGGCCACTCTACAGGATGCACTCAATGACGCAGACTGGGACATGTTCCGGTGCAGCTCTGATGACATCAACATGTTTACGGAAGCGGTTGTGGAATTCATCGGGAAACTAGCGGATGATACTGTGCAAAAAACGATCATCAGAACGTTTCCCAATCAGAAGCCTTGGGTGGATAAGGCCATCTGCGATGCTGAGATCTTGCGCCTCTGCCTATAACATGGGACTTGCATTGGTTGACATGGACTCGTACAAGGCTGCATCACACAATGTTCAGAAAGCGGTGAAGGAGGCGAAGCAGGGCTACGGAAGGAAACTAGAGCCACAGCTCCAAGAGAGTGACTCTAGGAGCCTGTGGCAAGGACTATGGACAATAACTGACTATAAAGCACCAACATCTGGTATGTCAAATGAGGACACGGTATGTCAAATGCGGACACTGGCAGATGAGCTGAACACCTTCTACGCTCGCTTCAAGGCTGCAGCTAATGATGCTAATGCTAAGGCTAATGGCTGCAGACAAGAAGAGAATGCCAACACCAGAAACGCATTCATCATCTCTGAGCATGATGTGGGGAGAGCCTTCAGGAGAGTGAACACCAGGAAAGCAGCAGGACCAGACGGAATCTCAGGTCAAGTCCTCAGTGTCCCCATGTTAACAGAAATATTCAACCTCTCCTTAACCCAGTCGGTAATCCCTACATGCTTCAAAGAGTCCATCATTGTTCCTGTCCCAAAAAAAAAACCCCATCCTGCTTCACTAAATGACTACCGCCCTGTAGCCCTGACCTCAACAGTGATGAAGTGCTTGGAGCGACTGGTCAGAGACTTCATCATCTCTTCACTACCTGACACACTAGATCCACTACAGATTGCTTACCACCCGAACCACTCAACAGAGCATGCCATTTCTCACCTCCTTCATACATCACTCACCCACCTGGACACTAGAAAGGGGAAGTATGTTAAAATGCTCTATGTTGAAAACAGTTCAGCGTTTAATGCTATAATTCCCTCCACACTCACCACAAAGCTGGAGCACCTGGTACTCAACCCATCTCTGTGTCAGTGGATCTCCAATTTCCTAACTGGCAGACCACAGGCAGTAAAGATGGGCAGACATGTCTCAGCCTCCCTCACCCTCAGCACTGGAGCCCCCCAGGGTTATGTTCTGAGCCCCCTGCTGAACTCATTGTACACGTATGACTGCGTGGCCACTACCAACTCCACCACCATCATCAAGTTTGCTGACGACACAGTTGTGGTCGGACTGATCTCTGACAACAATGAGACAGCCTACCTGGAGGAGATTAGGAATCTGGAGAACTGGTGTCAGAGGAACAACCTCCTCCTTAACGTCAGCAAGTCAAAGGAGCTGATAGTGGACTTCAGCACAAAGCAAAAGAGGAACTACCAGACCCCCGTGATCAACGAGAGCCCAGTAGCTTCAGATACCTCGATGTTCACATCACGCAGGACCTGTCATGGTCCTGTCACATCAACACCGTGGTGAAAAAGCCCTGCACCATCTCTACCACCTCAGGCGCTTGAGAGACTTTAGACTGCCCTCTAAGGTGCTTAGGAACTTTTACTCCTGCACCATAGAGAGTATCCTGATGGGAAACATAGCAACCTGGTTCGGGAACAGCACCATGCAGGACAGACGAGCTCTCCAGAGGGTGCTGTGATCAGCTGAGCGCATCATGAGCTGACCTGCACTCAATCTACAGCAAGCGGTGCTGGACCAAGGCCAGGAAGATCGTGAAGGACCTCAGCCACCCCAACAATGGACTGTTCTCTCTGTTACGGTCAGGAAAGCACTTCTGCTCCCTCAAGGCCAACACAGAGAGACTGAGGAGAAGCTTCTTCCCGCAGGCTATATGCACTCTCAACCAGAACTTCACATAGGACTCAGTTGATTGGACTTGCCAACACATGTTTCCTTCACATGTGTTGGAACACACCAAAACCAACCACTTTGAACATCTGCACATTGCACAGGACTAAAGTACACAACATATATATATATATATATGCTGCACATTTCTGGTTGCACTACTATACTCTAAAGTTGGACAATACCTCTGCAGCTCATCATTTAATTTCACACTCCATGTCCACCCTGTACTGCTGCTGTCTGCACATTGCACATTCCATACTTATACAGTTTATTTATACAGCTCTACCTTTTTACATTTTTATATATTTTTATATATTTTTACATCTACTTATATCTACTTATTCTTTATTTTATTTCGCTGTAACTAAATTGTAGATTTTATATTTTATATTTATTCTTCCCACTGGTTTTTGCCTTCTTATTTCCTTTTCAAGGTCACAAACAGCCGTGTAAGCATTTCACTGCATATCATACTGTGTATGGTTGTGGATGTGAAAAATAAAATTTGAATTTGAATACAATGCCCCATTTTTATAAATGTAAATGTCTGTAAATACAGGAATACTATAGGTGCCTGACCATAATACCAGTATACTGCAGGTGCTTGATCATGATACAGACAATTCGGGTGTCTGACCATGATTCAGGCTTACTGCACATGCTTGACAATGATGCAGTCAGTGCTGAACAGGATATGGATAGTTCAGGTGCCTAACCATGATAAGGGCATAATGTTGGCACTCAACTAGGTTATATATGCCGGTTCTTGACTATTGTATGGACACAAGTAGTCAAACAGGATATAGACACTGGTAGCCCAACCAGGTACAGACTCAGGTACTTCATCAGGTTATGGTGCAGAGATACTTGATCAGGGTACAGATGCAAGTACAGTCTGTATCCTCACCATGATACAGACATAGCTACTAAATAAGGGTATGAATAAGGAAGTGTGCCCCATCACACTGGAAGGGCAGAAAAGCAAAATTAGGTAATGTCTAGTCTCTCAGCAAATGAATTCAAAGATGCCTGTTTAAATGCATGAAGCACTGAACTGCTTTTAATATAATTCAGCATTGCTAATAGACGATGGCGGCCCAAAGAGAGACTACATGATTGAAACTATCATTAGTCTGAGCATATACACTGAACCAAGACCTTTTATAATTGCCTATATGCTTTTCATACCATGAATGCAAGGTGTGTGAATTATAATGACCAAAGAACCGAGTATATTTTATACAATGATTGGGAAAGATAATGTTCACCTAGTGTATGCATTTCAAGTTCAGCAAAGCTCAATAAGGTTTCCAAATTAACAACTACCCACAAAACCCTATGCATAAAATCTCAACATGACTAATGATCTGAAAGCTATGCAACAGCCTATTCACTGTGAAATAAGAACGAGCAGAAGATCAACTGATTTGAGATCAGCAATGCATCGTTTTTCAGGGCAATAGCTGATGAGGGATGCCACTGTGCCTGGTTCATTGCTTTCCCTGCTGATTTTGGCAGGTTCGGGTGAGCCGGGCAGAAAGATGGGAACTGTCTAACTAATTAAACATCTCCTCTGACAGACAGAAAGGGAAGCAAGCGGGGAGCAAAGGAGGGAGATGGCAGCAGACGGGAATCAGTAATTGAATCACAGAGTGGGGATTCAATCAAGAACGACACAGAATATCAATAGAGACCCTGGGGGTGGCAATGGAACCACACGCAAGCAGCTGTTCAATATGACAGGCTGAGAGAGAGAGAGCGAGAGAGAGAGAGAGGAGAGAGAGAGAGAGAGAGAGAGAGAGAGAGAGAGAGAGAGAGAGAGAGAGAGACCACATTGCCAGGCAAAGAAGAGCATCTATTCACAATCAAAGCGTGAAGGCCCTATTTGATACTGCCATGGAAACTGCACACGAGGCTCTGTAGTTCTGTTGCTGCCATCTTCCTAAAGTAAACACCAATTACTTTCTGTAACAATGACTAGCTTGAGGGCTGCGCTCTGACAAAACTCTTCCAAAGTTATAAGGTTCGGAGGTGTAAAATGCTGCCCTCAGTGCCATCCTAATATTCCATCTGCTTCTGAGGGCATGAGATCAGTTCAGTGCATCACCAAAACCAAATCTTTGGACAAGAACTGTAGAAAACATGCAGAATGTTGAATAGCAAACGAGGTCTCTCTCTCTCTCTCTCTTACCACACTCATAGTGTCAAATTCTGAGCTGCTTTCAACAGGAAAGGAAACCTAGATAGCATAATATTTGTTTATCTTCAGAAACCACATTATCCTGGTTTGGGTTGTGGTGGTGAAGTGGCCAGTCCACTAGACCACATGACAAATTCACTCCTGGGGCTAATTACAGTACACCTACAGCATGTTTGTGGGACATGGAAGAAAACCAGAGAGCCCTGAGGAAACCCACATGAACACAGTAAAAACTTGTGAAACCCAACCTGAGAGACCATGTCAACCTTTTGGCTTCACGGTATTCTTTAAAACACTCTGTGTCACTCCATCGAAAAACATACCTACTGACACATTATTAATCCAGTGCAAATGTGGGTAGAGATTACCGTTCGGAAATAAATCTTTCTAAGCATGAAAAACATGAAACATTCAAGGTGTATTTGCATGAGGGAAAAATGTGCCAAATGTCTTTCAGTGCCAAACAATGCACATGTCCTGAAATCGTGCCTGTTTTCAACAGACTGAAATGTATCTTTAGAAAATGTTAATCCTTGACTATAGACAAACTGGATTTAGTTCTTGTGTATAAAATATTAATGAAGGTCTGATGTGACAGGTCGGTAGGCTTTAGAGTAATAATTCCTCATAATCCAACAGGTGTTTCAGGACTGAAATAAAACCCTTTTTTACTGTATAAAACATCAATGTGAAATAGATATGTATGAGAAAAGTATGAGAGCTTTTGTGGCACAGGGGAACTCTGGGAAGCCGTGGCCTCTGTGGCATAAACAGAGTTGGGTTTAAAGGGAAAATCTGTCTGAATTCAGGTTTCGTATTCGCCGCTGAAGTGCATAAGGAGTTGTTGTTGTCGAGACAAACAGCAAATAAAGTTAGCGAGCCTTACAAAGACAAAGCTTAAAGGTGCTGTGTGCATGAGAGGACACTGTGATTGACAGGGTTTGAGAACTCACCTCTTCTTGTCTGCTTCATATCGGCTGAGCAGCTTCTGAAGGCCTCCGTTCTTAAAGCCCTGGAAGTGAGCGGCTGGAGCTCCGACTGTGATCACATCGTAGAAGGCATCTGGCAGAACAAAAAAAACACCGGTATCAGCACGCAGCCAGTCAAGCCTTTCTGCTTGCACAGTTGACTGACATTGGATTTCACGGAGGGATTAGTCTTTTGAGAAGATGATCTTTCCACACAAACATCTTTTCATATCCATAATAATAGTCAAAGTTTGCAGGCAGTTTTCTCAGGTCTCGGGCTAATGTTCACTGGATAATAGCAATGATGAGCTGCCTTTCTGTATTAAATGATCTCTCGTCATTGCTAAGAAATGGCAATTGTCTTTAAGCACATTTCACATTTTCAAGTTCACTCAGAATGTGAACTCGTAATCTCCCTATGAATTGCCAAGCTAATTATGTGGGTAGTCCGTTATTTGGGTAATTAATCCTTTTTTTGTGCTCACCCAGAGTCAGATGAATTCATAGATGATACTTTTTCCTCTTCAATGTGCTGCTGGAAGATTTATCAAAGCTTTAAAATAATGAAAGCTACTTTGCAGGGACTTCTTCCTTCCTTTTCACAGCAGCAGAGAAAAGTTTCACCGATATTGAGTTAGCATTTAAGATGCACATTTTTATTACTATATTGTCTAAGCATCTACCTTGGAAAATATTTTTTCCTCCCCCACTGGGTGAACATATTTAAATAGAACAAACCTCATATACGGTTTTTACGGCCTTCACCGAACAAACGCATTTCCTGTTCCTGTGCTGTTATAATATCATACTGCCAATGTTCAAGAAAATCTCCACTTATTATGCTGGTAACATTACCTCCCTTTTCATATCTGTGCCATAAACTGTGTGATGGTGTTTATTAAAGTCTGAAATATAGCCACAGTTATAATTTTCCAGCATCCCACTGACTCACCACGGCACAACACACTTGATAATCATGGCAAACGGGCAGCATATTGATATATGGATCAAAGCTCGCTGAGAAACATGGCGTGGTGATAATAGGACACAGATTTAATTTGTCATGATAAGACGTAATTTGATCATTACGGAATGCTGGTTACAGCTGAGGTCTTGTATTTTAAAATTCAGTGCAAGTCCAAGGAGAAAAATCAACAGCCCAATGACCACAATACCAATTTGATGTAATTCACTGAATTCATGCTGATGTTAGTGTGAACTGCTTATTGCTGCTCAAATCCACATTATTAATTCATGTTACTTCAGGAAAGCAGAAGATCTTATTAGCAAAATTATTTAGCCAACAGGAAAAAGTTTTAATTCTTTTTAGGACTTTCACAAATTGTTACATCACAGACCGTGGACCCAATCCATTTTCAAGTGATCATGGCCATGCCTAAATTCTTCATAGTGAGTAAGTTACTGCTACAGACAGGAAACAAATGAAGGGGAAAACTAAAAAAAGGGTCTTAGAAAACTGCTGGATCAACGCAAGCTTCAGTGCACTTTGGCATTAATTCTGTTGCACGTGAGCAATGAACATTACTTCCAAAAGATTTTCCTTCAGTTGGTGTCTTGGTGGTGGTGGAGAGCGCTGTCTAAATCATCATCCAAACGGAGTTGAGATCTGGTGAATGTGAAGATCTTAGAATATGAGGATATGAGACAGGTGGTTTGACAGAGGAGTGAAAGAGGCCATCTATGTCCAGCTGGAAAATCCGTCTATCTCCTGTCTCCTATTTTTCATGCTGCTCTTTCATCCATCCCAAAGAAGATCAAGACCTCTTCACAAGTCTACCAGGAAAGCCACACCGAAGGAACCCCCCACCCTATCTGCACTAACATTCGCTGATCGTTACCCCTAACACTTCAATAAACTCCCCTCTTAGTCTCCTCTGGGGTTATTACATCCTAACGACCCCTCTTATTCCTAACACCTCCCCCATTTCTCACCTTGCGCTTGTTCCCTTGTGCCCTTGAGGCTATCCAGGGAGGGGAGGATCCTTGACCCGAGACAATACAAATTCGTGGAATCCTGCCAACTTCCCTCAGAGTGAAGAAGCTGCCCAGATGAGTAGTGAAACTAACTAGAAAGAAGTCCAGTTGACATGACTCAACTTCCAGATAACCGCATCTGGATAACTGAGAATCTTCACAGACATCTTAGAATATGATTTTTATCCTCATCAAACCTTGGGGCCCTTTGGACAAGGGCAGAGTCAACCCAGAAGAGACCACACCCATTAGCATAAACATGTTTCATCTTTGGAAAAGAGTCAGAACAACTTTTTTTTTGTACTGGTTTGCAGGGACAAGTGCAGACAAACCAGGGCACCAAGCCAATAAATAACCGCTCCCATCAGCATAATAGAACCAGTGGCCCTTCACTAGGGCAAGTGGTAGGGGCATGTAGGGCAAAGGTAGGGCAAGTGGGGCAAGGGGAGGGGAAGTAGAGCAAGAGTAGGGCAAGTGGGGTAAGGGTAGGGGAAGTAGAGCAAGAGTAGGGCAAGGGTAGGGTAAGTGGAGCAGGGTTAGGGCAAGGAGGGCAAGGGTAGGACAGGTGAGCAAGCTCAGTGATTAAGATGTTGGACTGCTGCTTGGAAGTTTCTAAGTTCAAATTCCAGGACCACCAATCTGCCACTACTGGGCCCTTGAGCAAGGCCCTTAACCATCAACCAGTCAGTTATATAAATTAAATCTGCTAAATGCTGTAAATGTTAATATATTTTGCCATATTTTAACGTGCCTATTTGTCAAGAATATGGCAAAGGAGGCTCATCTGGTTCTTCCTGTTATGGTATAATGAAATCCTACATCAATATTTGTTCTTTCATATCACACCGATGCACTATGATTACACTTAAAGAAAATGAAAATTCAAAAACCTTATACTGATATGTTTCCTAGAGAGTTAAACACAGACATCATTTTAGTCAATGTTCTTTTTGAAACACAGCCAGCTGACTGACTGTGTGACTGAATCTCCATGCCCCAATAACTCCTCTTTCAAAGTCATATTCATCTCTTCTACTTGGCATTTTGATCCAAAATCTATGGAAACTGGACTTTTATACATACCACTGAGCATGATAGGATGTTAATTGTTTAACTGTATCATTCATTACACTTGTCTTGCAATTTCCCCCTGGGATTAATAAAGTTCTTTGAATCTTGAACCACTGGTTGTGTTCCTCTACTCATTTATTCAAGTTAAAAAAATGTCTTGGGCTTAAGAGTCAATGAGCTTTGGAGTTCATAGAATTTAATTAAGACTCCGAGGACAACCAGACACTTTGTGAAGGACAAGTGATCAGAGATTCCCTAAAAAAATCTGCCACATTATTATAGTTATACTCCAGCGCTAAGAACTTTGTGTATATTTGTGTGGTACCTTTTCAGCCATGTTGGCTATATAGCAGCTCAGTATCATGCTAGCAGTGGGCTTTATGTTAGGTCATGTAATGAGCTAGCCTGTGGACTCGACAGGAAGTTGGCTCTGGGAGATGTTTGACAGCAATTAATGAGCAGCCTCTCAGCAGGCATGGTTCCCCGCTGTGCCACTCTCGCCGTTCCACGCTCCTCTGCCACATTCAGGCTTTACTAATGACGACAGGGGCTCTGACTCTTGATGCCCACTGCCTTCCCACCCCCAATATTCCTCCCATCCCCCTGAGCACATCTAATTGGCTGCTTCTCAATAGCTCAACTGTGCCGTTGAATACAATGTCGCGTCAGGGGCATAAGTCACACACGGCCCAATTTGGAGCTGATTTGCTCCGATTTTCCTGCCGTCTATAAATCGAATGGAAACGAGGCACATGCAGGAAACCTCTCCCTCTCTTTTTCTCAGCAGGAAAGGAATAGATTGCAGTCAGACAGAAGCTAGAATTATTCATAGTTAACCAGAAAGCTTGGATGGGTTGATGAAATATATTGATGCTGTCTAAACGAGCAGAAGAAAAGGTGTTGCAGTGCAGTTTTCTCCTGCTCGTTAAGGCTTTGAATTCGAGCGAGTGCAATTTTAGGCAGAGAAGCGTCCTCTGCACTCATAAAAGGAGTTCAAAAAAGAAATAGAATTTAAAGGTTTTAGTATGTGTGTAGGACATAAAAGGTTTAAGGCTACTCCAGCAAATTGTGAAATGGCTGAACATTGAGGAGAGACTATAGAGTGAGCAGGATGAAGAAATGTGGCCGAGGATTGAGTGTGAATCTGATGAATTATGAGGACACTACAGTGCAAGCAGGACAAAAAAAGTGGGTCTATAGTCTGTGAATTTTCATCAAGTATTTCATACACTTTCCTTTGAATAGATATAATGTCACAGATAAAAACGATAGCATTCATCCGCTCCAAAAGTCATCAACAGCACTGCAAAATTATCCGTATATTGACTTTCATAATGTAATATTTAATATATTTCAATGGATACTTTCATTCACAGTGGCTTAGTGGGTAGGACATTTGCCTTGCATGTCGGGTTCAATTCCACCTCTGCCCTACATTTGACAAGTGTGCAGGCTTTCCCAGTGCCTTAGGGGTTTCCTCCCCCAGTAATAGTCATGTGTTGTAGGCTGATTGGCATATCTGTCCACAGTGTACGAATGGGTTCGTGTGATGACACCCCGGCACCCATCCTGGTTGTCCCACTGCCTTCTGCCCCACGACCCTTTACAGGATTAGTGATACAGAAAATGGATGGATTGATTCTGTGCATCATTTATGACAGCTAAACTAATTTGCGTAAACTAACAAGTTGCCTACGTTGTTGTTCTTTCGGCTGCTCCCTGTTCGGGCTCGCCATAGCCGATCATTTGGCACAAGTTTTATGCCGGATGCAAATCTCCCATTTTAATCCAGGCTTGGGGCCGGCAATGAGAGTAGGGCTGCAGCTATTGATTATTTCAGTAATCGAGTATTCTACCGATTATTAGTGCATTTAATTGACATATTACATTCAAAAAGCAATTATAAATATATAAATAAAGAAAAATTAATTACTTAAAAAAAATGTAAACATAGTACAACCTAAAACAAAATAATAATAATAATAATAATAATAATAATAATAATAATAATACCTAAACATTGCATTTATGTTGTGCAACTTAACTTTCAAGTTTCAGTCTAACTACAGCTCAAGCAGGACATAAGCCTTTAATGTCTTCCTGAAAGACTTTGTGGCTTTTCTAAGAGGCAAACATTAGTGGACAGAAAGGTAACCTGGACAAAGAACAAGACTCCATACGCATAAAATAAAGAAAAACACATTTATCTGTAACATTAAATTAGAGCTATTTGGAAAATAAACTCTCTTAAATATCTCTGAATATACTGGTGTGTGTGTGTGTGTGTGTGTGTGTGTGTGACAGAGAGAGAGTGAGGCTATCAACATGAATGACGCTTAGGCTTTCACAAAACTTAGCTAAATTAGGGACATCATAACTAGCCACCATACTTAAATAGTCACTACATGTAGCCACAATCCACATACATTTTTACGGGCCTTAATTTCAACTAGCAGTCATATTGATTTAAGCTAAGTGCGAACGCTAACGTTAGCTTGTGTCGACCCCATGGACTGTGTGTGTTCGAATGAGATATTGAAGTATGGAACTTGTACTGTTGTGGTAAACCAGTTCAATCTTACAGTAATCACACTGTACGGAGCTTTCTTTCTGTTTAAGTTCGAAATGATCCCAAACTTTGAAAACTTTCTGCCGTTTTCTTTGGCCTGAATCTTTTCTCTAAGAGTCTAGCGGGTTGTGCGTCAGTAATAATGGTCCGTGGGGAAACGCAGTGTTCTGTGTGTAGTTACAGTAAATGGACTAAACGCAGCTTCGAGGCTTGAACTAACTAAAGTGAACTAAAGTTGCCTATATTTCAATTAAATTTCATCCAAGTAGTACTTTTCACAATAGACATAGCAGCGCTACAGAAATAGATGTACAGCACTAATAAAAAGACAAGAGTGGCAAAAAAACATGAACGTCATGAAGGAATCAGGCTCTAGAAAGGACCCCATCCTCTTCAGGGTGACACCAAACACAAGTGTGA
This sequence comes from Hemibagrus guttatus, assembly GCA_033459395.1. NCBI lineage: Eukaryota > Metazoa > Chordata > Actinopteri > Siluriformes > Bagridae > Hemibagrus > Hemibagrus guttatus. Next base: position 27,449,748 of record JAUCMX010000002.1, read on the forward strand.
TTATAAATCATTACAGTATACAAGCAAAAGCAAAAAAAAAAGTAAAAACAAACAAAACTTGTTGAAAGGATGAGCAGATTGTATTGAAATGAGCACAGGGCAGTGTTAAAGCAGCAGCTCTTCCGTACAAATCAGCAGCCTGGAAGCAAGATTACGCATTGACACAAGGGGGAGACTTTGACATGCATTGTTTCTTGGGGAAAATCTTTAAAGCATCCATGTGGAACCATCCACAGCAGCAGCAGCAGAGTGAGTCACAAGCACAGAAAGCAGAAGTAGGGTGTCAAGATGAATCAGGCAGGTCCAGAGGGCAAGAAGAGCCACAGCAGTTCAAGTGTGTCAAGATCTGGCACGAGCATCACATAGAGGGAATTGAAAACTAATTGCTTACATTTTTTCCTCAGTAAAAAAAAACAGAAGACACTGAGAAGTTAAAGCATCTCTAAAAGAATAGCTACTGAAACAAAATTTCTACAAAGCATACAGTGCATCAAGCAGCGAGTGAGTGAACATGCACAGGTCCTCATTAGAGAGTCATATTCCTGTCTGGCTGCATTAAAGTGCATCTGTTGGACCTCGCATGTTGATTTTTTTCTGCCTGCGCTGACTCTGTTGCTGTAATGAGCGTGGGGAAAAAAACAGGTCTCTGGAGCAGTAGGAACACTAGTCATATGCTTGCTCGCTCTCTTTCTCCTACAGACACACACCATGCTAAACAATGCTATGTTCAGTAACTCAAACTAAAGTGAAAGATGTGGGGTTTCCCCATCCATTTTTTCTATGCAAATTTTAATTGTGCACATAAGAACAGAGGTTTCTTCTGTAGAGATATAATAGTAAAAATAATAACAATAATCTTGGATGGATACCATGTGGTGAAGGCATAATTAAAAAGATAGCAGAAGCTACAATGGACCTGATATGAGACCTTGTAAAAAGTGAGAGTGGGCTGAGGCACAAGCATGCAGGAACTTGAAACTGGGCTGAAGACAAGCAGCAAGCTGTTCAGTTTGTTTGTTTTGATTTTTTGTTAATTTTTGGCACTGATGCTGAAAAAGCTGTAGTTTAAAATAACAGGGAGGAGAAAACAGAACCCCCCCACCACCACCACCACACACACACACACACTCAATAACTCTCTCTTACACTTACACATACTCACTCTCTTTTTCACTTACTCACACACTCAATCTCTCTCACACTTACACACACACACACACACACACACACACACACACATACACACAAAATTTGTCGGAAAAACATGGCTTGAGAGGAAGAGGGGGATCATGGGAACCAGTAGATAACTAAGACCCAATTCAGGCTGGATTAGTTACACATGAGGTGGTGCTATAATGCAAGTGATTACTGATGAGAACTTTGATTAAAATCCAGTAAAAGGTTTTCACACAGTAACCGCTGAAGAATAAAAACAGAGCAAATAACTTTCTGTATTTGATGTGTGTGTTGCTATAATAATAATAATAATAATAATAATAATAATAATAATAATAATAATAATAATAATAATAATAATAATAATATTATTATTATTATTATTATTATTATTATTATTATCAAATCCCAGGCCGGTTATGATCATCAAGCATATCCGAATTCTGAGTAATAATCTGAGCAAAGTGCAGATGCATTTCATTCTATCTGTTATTGGGCAAACAAAAAAAAAATCGTATCTAATTTGTGTCTTTTTTAATCTTTTACATTACTTTTAATCTTTGCCTTAGTGTTAATTGTTTCTTTTTTATATCAAGGACAGTGGTTAAAAGCTTGTGTGTGATTGTATATGTGACAAACAATTTGACTTGGAAAAAAATCCTTCAAACCAACATTAGAGAACTTCGTCTGCTAAAATAAACCCATCTTAAATGGCGTCCAAGTCGTCTGTAGCCATACCTGTCTTCCTAGGACACATCACCCTCATGCGCTGTGTGTGCAGATTAATGGGAATGAACTCCAGGTATTTCTGCGCCTTGCTGCAGCTCGGCTTGAATGAAGGACCTGAGGACAGAGCAGAGGGCACACGCATTAACAGCGCATATAATCCACTCTATTTATTATAAAAAGAACAGCACGGGGCACTTGCCCTTGCAACCAGAGCCACTGGCCGAGTTTGGCAACTCCCTCACCATCTGTGTTTGCTGAGTTATGGGGCCATTCAGTCCTGAGGACGAAACACTGCCTTTTACGAGATATGTACTTTAGTGGCTTTACTTTATGCACAGGTGTGAAGCAGGAACTTTAATCACATGTGGAATAACCACATAGACATCACTGGGACAGTCTTAACTAAATGCCAATATTCAACACCATCTATTGATTAAAAAAAGCTTTAGGAGAATTAAATATAATTGGGTCCAGACAAATTTATTTATTTATTTTTTTTAATCCGCCCGCTTTCACCCCCAGCTGCATAATAAAAGTGAAAAAGAATCATTATTGACCTTGACTGACTATGGTAATGACCACTGATAATGTTATGCTTTGGCAAGCTGTGGGATAAAGTACAGAAATCTGATTATGGATGCATCAAATTGAGTGTCTGGAAAAAAATAAGCCTACATAAGGATCTGTTAATTTGTACCTTAATCCGGTAAGTAGAGGATTTCATGGATTTACTCTGCTACCTGCTTTGAACAAAACCATCCAATTAAAACCTCCTTGAGAAGATAACTCAAAGTCACACAGGGAGAGCAGGAATGGCTGTCACACATCATCGTCTTTGTGCTCGCTTTAAATATGCAAATACTCAACAAAACCTTGCTACAAAACAACACTAAGCTGTTAAAGACGTTTTAAACTGAGTAAGTGAAATACCTGACTTTTCAGTTGAGTGCTTCAAGAACTTGACAAATGAGCAATAAGGTACACAAACCCTAACCCTAACCCTAACCCTATCTGTGGAATAAAAACAACATAAGCTATCAGTACAGGCGAAATTTCACTCTCTATACGCTAGTGATTTCTCATGAGCGCTGATCGATACGGTGGAAATCCATGTTTGATAGCAGCACAGCAACAGCAGCAAACGCAGTAAAGGATTAAAGTGCTGGTGAATGTTTACCAGAGGCAAAAAAAAAAAAAAAAGAATTTGTTCCTGTTTTGTTGTGTCCATGTTCAGCATTGAATGTTTTCATCATGCCACACTCTACAGTGGTGGCTAATATGAAGCTTATATGAAAGTAGACACTCAGGGCTTGAAGAATTTGTAGCTTTTCAGAAGTATTTCTATTTTTTCCTAGCATACTAAGGGTAATATATTCGTAGAAAAATTCCATAAAAACAAAAATATTTTCACACAAATGTTTCGGTCTTCAAAGTAACTGATATCAAACCCATTTCTGCTCTGTGAGCTACCCCAAGTGCTTGTTTCTAAGCATCTAAAACTTAAAGCTGTTATCTTCAGCCACTAAAATTCTGTGTAAGGGAAAAACACACATCTCACACTGAAAGCCAACAGAGTACCCAACTTATTTTATATCGGACTTGCGACTGGCAATAAAATAATTCATTTCTTTATACAAACTGAAAATGTCAGATAAGAATCTATTTCCATTTGGATTGGACCGCCAGTGTACTGGTGTAAATGGTTAAAGGCCACTTTAATACATAAAACCTGAAAATGTCGCTGGATTAAACTTTGCTTGTTAAAACTAAAGGAATCCTGCATTCATTCTACAGATGATAAAAAAAATCACAGAAACATGTTAAAAAATGAATGAAACCAAAAAAAATAAAATCTAATCGAAAGGTAAGCTCTTGACAATGATATAAATAAATACATTTAGCTCAAATACATCGGAACCTCGGCATACAAAATGAGTTCTTAATTTGGAAATTTGTATTGTGAAATTATTTTCCCATAAGGAATAATGTAAATACAGATAATCCGCTCCAGCCCCCCAAAAATATTAGCAATGTTACCAATACGAAGCATATGTAAACTCTTTGGCTGCTTACAAAGAACTGACCCAAGCCAAGCATTCCATGTCAAGGGTCCTCACAGGAGGTCGTGCCACCAAGCTTGGGCTAAAAATAGAACCCACGCCACCGATCTGTCAACAAAAAAACATGCAAAAAATCACCTAGCTTTTGAACGCATGCCAAAGGCAACGTTCTTATCGTGGGTTGACTCTTTTGAAACAGCTTTTGCTGACTGAACAAAAACCCGCTTCGCTTGGCTTTCCACTGAGGCTAACAAGTTTTGAACGGCTCCTGAATGTACGCACAACTTAGCTGGCGTTCGTTTCGTTCATATGCTGACGCAAATTTCTTGCAAAATTTAAAAAGGCGAAAATTCATAAGAAAGGGCATTCATATGCCGAGGTTCCACTGTATTCTTAAACCTCAAAAGACCTCAACCAGGCAACCAAGCAAATAACATACTTTTATGTGCATATTTTAATGTACCTAAGCATAAATATGTAAGAACTGTATAAGTTCTTAAAGGTTCCACCACTACCAGAAATCATATCAATTATAGTGAGTTACTATAGATGCAAAAGCGTCTGTATCATTGTAGAACTTTTCCCAGTTTTATTTATAAGTTTCTGTGTAACTGGGGTCACAAGGCTGTTTTTGTCGACAGAGACTCAGGAGCAGCGAGAGGACAAGTAAATCAAACAGCCACAAAGATTTACTCTGACAAGGTTTCTCCTCACCCTCGGGTCCTCCTGAAGTATATAAGTATCTGTACTATGGCTGGGTTTTTTTTGTTTTTGTTTTTTACGAAACCCCAGCTAAACATTTCTCAATAAAACTGCATGTGTGAAGTGACTCTAATGAGTTAAGGTCAGTGAGAGGAAGACTGCAGTACACTCAGAAGTCAGAGGACTGCAAGGAAAAGAGCACTAACAGTGCTGAAAGTGACCTAGCCCATGACCACTGAGCTTTGATGCATACAAGAGTGTGTCAGACACTGAAACCACAGCTGGCGTCCCCATTAATGGCCAAAAGAGACTTAAAAGCCTCTGCCTGTGGTACAGAATATCCTGCTGCTGTTCACACCTGACCTCACACTCACATCTAAACTGTAAAAGGTGTACACTAAAGCTTAAATGGCTTTAAACATTTACTACGTATGCTCAGCAACTGAACTTTAAAAGTGAAATACAGTGGAACCTCAGCATACGAAGACATGCCCTAACTTATGAATTTTCTACATAAGAATTGATATTTTGCAAGAAATTTGCATTGGCATACGAAGCATTTTCGGCATATGAACGAACCGAGCGCCGGCTAAGTTGCCCGTACGTCTGGGAGCCGTACAGAACTTGTTTGCGACAGTGAAAAGCCAAGCGAAGCCAACTGGAGTGAATTTACAAAGTTTCCTTTATGAAAGAATCAACCCATGATACCAACACTGCCTTCGGCATGTGTTCAAAAACTAGGTGATTTTTCGGGTGTTTTTTTTGTTGACAGGCGTGGGTGGTCTGTTCTATTTTTAGCCCAAGCTTGGTGGCATGACTTCCTGTGAAGACCCTTGACATGGAATGCTTGGGTGAGTTCTTTATAAGCAGCCATACAGCGTACATATACTTCGTATTGGTCATATTGGTAATATTTTTGAGTGGCTGGAACGGATTATCTGCATTTACATTATTTCTTATGGGAAAATTCGTTTTGCAATACAAATTTTCAACTTAAGAACTCACCTCCAGAATGAATTAAGTTCCCATGCAGAGGTTCCACTGTACAGACCTTACATCTTAAAGCTTTACATTATTAAAAAAATATATACTATTGTTTATCCACATACAATCTCATTTATCTGTAAACCTGGATATGACAATGGTGATAGGATCACATGGTGACAGCATCTAAGAAACTTGCAGCAATGCAAGAACACTCATTTATATTTAGAAAACATTAACATTGCACAATACTATGCAATACATGTAAACATAGTGTCTTTATACATGTAGCTGAACCGATAATAGCCCCTATAATAATCGGTTCCAGTGTAGGCAATGTGGAAGTCATACAACCCATGCCAAGTAAGTGGTCTATGCAGCATTCATCTTTTTGCTAATCAGAAAAGATGATGTGTGTGCTAGTTGACAAAATATGGTGAGTAACAGAGGTGAAAGAAAAACAAAACAAACTAAAAAAAAAAAACAGTAAGCAATTTGGACTGTTAGACTTTTTCAAGTACCTTCAACTGAGGCACTTAATCCAAGTCCATACATAAATTTAATCCCATCTGAATAGGGCTTTTACATGACTCTATATATTTACTGTTACAGTCATTTTTTACTGTTTATTCCTATTATTAACATTTATGATATTTGGCACCCTTTTTCCAGAGCAACTTACATTTACATCATTTATAGGATAAAAGTCTTGCTGAAGAGCCCAGATTGGTGGTCCTGGGATCTGTTCTCACAACCTAGTAGTAACGTCTTAACCAATGAGCTTGTACCTCCTATGGCTTAATTTGTTTCAGCATTGGAGGTTTAGTAGTAGAATCCTTACACCAACAGGGACCTCATAAGAACTTTATAAGAAATGTTTGACTTCATATAAACTGGGCTGGTGTTGGTCAGTAATTATGGTTCTGGATTATTGGTGAGGTTGTGAGCTCAGGCTCTCAGAGAGCCACTGGTAGAGCCTTGGAGCAAAACCTTAGCTTTCCAGGATCTCTGGTTCAATCCTGAGCTTTAGTTAGTGTCTGATACACTAGTCTAGTCTCCAGGGCGTACATAACTCCTTCCTTTCTCCCAGTGTCCAGCATCAGGCTCCAGATCCACTACAACTCTAACTGAAGTCATTGCTGAAGATGAATGAATGTTTTCTAGTTGTAAGGGCAACTAAATAATGTATTGTATATGCTACATTATTCTTTTTGACCGCACTCATAAATCTTATATTAATTTTATATTAATAAAATGAGAGGCATCTTCTGCTTTTCAACTCCTGACCCTGGTAGTGAGCATCACTTTTGTGAGTACTCTTTCCCCAGAAGTATTTTTTTTTCTGCTAGTCTGACCCATGTAATGTTAAAAATGTATGAAGTACTCTGGCTTACCCTTCACAACACAGCCACAGCTCCTTTGACAAAAGCCAAAATTGTGCCAAGCTGTATAAAAATGTGCAATGCTTCATCTCACTTGCATTCGGTAAGGACAGAGATTGAATTCAATATGCAGACAGCAACACCTGGTGCTAATCATTATTTGTATTCACTGAAATACTGTATATTAATATAAAAATAATAAATCCTAGCATGAAGTTTGCTTATTCTATTAGTAGTTCATTTTATTTCTTTCTAGACAGAGTAAAATGTGGCTATATGCTTTTCTTATTTCAACTTTAAAATTGTATTCGATTCTATTTCAAGCTTGAAATTAGTAAAAAATATATAAATATTACTCATGTTTAGCCATAACATTAAAATCACAGACAGGTGAAGTAAATAATAGTGATTATCTGGTAACAGGGGGCAAATGTCAAGGGGTGGGATTTACATATTAAGGAGCAAGTGAATAATCAGTTCTTGAAGTTGATGTGCTGGAAGCAGGAGAAATGGGCAAGCTTAGGGGTCAAATTGTAATGACTAGATAATTGGATCAGAGTATCTCCAAAACAGCAGGTCTTGTGAGGTGTTCCTGGTATGCAGTGGTTAAAACCTGACAAAAGTGGCCCAAGGAAGGACAACTAGAGTTATGGGTACCTGAAGCCTCCTGATGTGTGTGGAGAGCAAAGGCTAGTCTGCCTGGTCTGATCCAACAGAAGAGCTACTGTAGCACAAACTGCTGAAACGGTTAATGCTGGCTCTGATAGAAAGGAGTCGGAACACAGAGCATCACAGGTTGCTGTGTATGAAGCTGCATAGCTGCAGACTGGTCAGAGTGACCATGCTGACCTCTGTCCATTGCTGAAAGCTTCTACAATGAGCACATGAGCATCAGAACTGGACTATGCCCCAATGGAGGATGGATACATGTGAGTCACTAACCTAGGGAAGAGCTGGCACCAGGATGCACTATGGGAAGAAGGCAAGCTGGCGAAGTCAATGTCATGCTTTGGGCAACGTTCAGCTGGGAAACCTTGGGTCCTGGCATTCATGTGGATGTTGCTTTGACACGTCCCACCTACCTAAACTTTGTTGTAGACCATGGACACCCCTTCATGAGAACAGTATTCCCTAACAGCAGTAGGCTCTTTCAGCAGGATAATGCTACCTGCCTCACTGCAAGTATAGTACAGGAAAGGTTTGAGGAACATGACAAAGAGAAATTCCCCAGATCTCAATCCGATCGAGAATCTGTTGGATTTGCTGGACAAACAAGTCAGATCCATGGATCCATATATTCATTAAACTATATCTTATGAAACACTAGATAAATGAGACTTTATTCAAAGTATTTTCACTTACTAAGACATTACTTGTCTTTTTTTTTTTCAGCTCGCACTGCCTGATGTTCCATTCCACATCTCTGTCAGCAGTAAAAACAGCACTGTTGGTGGCACTACCAGGAAAGCCTGGTCCCTGGGTGATCAGGCAGTGTTTGTGTGGCACTGTGACATGGCCCGTCTCTCTGTCTCTCTCTCCCACCCTCTTGGGAAAGCTCTCAGGCTAATGGAGCTGCCACAGTGGCATTAGCCCCATCATGCCCTCCATCTGTGAGGCCAGGTGCTTGTGGAGGCAGGAGGAGGAGGGAAACCCTGCTACTCTGACCCTCACATACTCAGCTGCAGGGATAAACACCGGTTTGTAGGCAAAGAAACACCTGCATGCTCTCATTAGTGTACGTTTTCGTTTCACACCCGCTACAGAACACACTGTTAAAACCAGAGCGTGGCACAGATCACCTCAGCACAGCATGTGTCTGGCTCGCTAGCGCAGCCTCAGGGGCCCTTCATCAAACGGCTGGAAAAAAATCTCTACGCGCTTTCCAAGCGTCTCTCCTGCCTGAGCGGTGGGAGGCTCACACCGGCAGAGCCGAACAGCCAGCCACAGGGCTTCAGCTCAACCCACAGCCAGCCAGTGGAGCACACTGCAGTGATCAGTGCAGCTGGAGCTCAGGTTCTGAGCTCTTCCACCAGATGATGATGTTTCTCCAACAGTGTGTCTGGTGGTGGCAGAAGTGCACAAATCAAGCCTGTATAAACTTGGCACTAGACTTACTATGCCATGAATGAATAATGTATCACAATGCCATCTTATGCAGGTACACCTCTGCTCTGTGTCTTTTTTCAAAGCACCGGATCTATGAAGCTTAAAGAGAAGTAAAGCTCAGACCTCTTGTTGTGTATTAGAGGCTGTAAGCTCATTCACTTATCTTACCACAGCCTGCATTTGCAGTGATTTGTCCTCCATTTGCCACTATGCTGTCTGAGAGAGTTTAACTCTCTTGATGCTTATCATCTACTTAACAGCAGAGATGCATAAAAAATAAAAATGGTAGTACTGAAACATTGTGTGTTTAGGCATGTTTACACCCTAAACAGGCAAAGGTTTATGGACACCTGACCATTTTACCTTTATGAGCCTGTTGAACATTTTGTTCCAGATATAATGACCTTATAATGACCTCCAATCTTTTGGCAAGGTTTTCCACTAGGTTTCGGAGTGTGGCTGTGGGGATTTGGGTTTATTTTCAATTTATTTGTATACTGCTTTTAACAGTGGACATTGTCTCAAACCAGTTTACACAGCAACAAGTGAGGTCAGCTGGTGATGTTAGGTGAGGAGGAGTGGAGAAGTGGTAGCTCAGTAGTTAAGACACTGGACTACAGATCAGAAAGTTGTAAGTTCAAATCCCTGGGCCATCAAGATGGGTGGTCCATGGATTTGCTGGACCCTTGAGCAAGGCCTTTAACCCACAACAGTTCAGTTGTTTAAATGGCCATCTGCCAAAATGCTACAAATGTAAATGGAGTTTCCAGTTCCTGGGTTGCAGAAATTTCCATAGGGTTCCATAGGAAATTCCTGGGTTGGGACACTTGTGTTCTCCCAATTCAACCTTGGGTTCATGGAGCTTGCTTTTGGTCTCTTAGTGACATCCTATACAATGGTGTGCTTACTAAAAAAATGAGCATTTTATATTATTATTATCATCAATACTACACATGTCTGCCTAACAAATGACTAGCACACAGAGGATATACGACTAGAAAGATGGATGGTTCTCTGAGCTAAAAGTGGAAACAACTCTCAAAATCTATCTGAAAATTTAGTTATTATATTACAAGCTGACACAAGGTTCTGGGCTTAGATGAAGAGCTGGAGTCAGCCCTATCTTATTCATAGAGCTAAATAAAATGCTGCACACATTTCCAGGACTTGCCGACGAGTCGAGAGAGACAGCGGGGTTTCAGTGGTGAAGTAGAATTCTCTAAATACCAAACCTCCTGTCTCTAGTAAAAGGTCACCCTGCGTATTATTCCTAATAACACGAGGTATCAATAATTAATCCCGTGCAGTTGAGTTCTCCGAGCTGGCTGGATTATGTCTGGGTGCTGTGACTGACTGCGAGGCTAAAAGTGAGCTCAGGAAAGCCGAGGTGGAGGAAAAGGCAGGAGGAGATGGAGTGGGGCTTTTCTGATTTACAGCAAACGAGATTAGAGGTGGGTGCAGCAGGCTGTCAGGAGCCATAATGCTGAAGACTGAGCTCCATCAGTCATGCGGCAAAATAACACCGAGTGGCCCGAGCTCATCTGCCAGCATCAGCTCGAATCACGCCGCAGATCGATCGCACCGATCAGCTTTTTGGCCAGCAGTGCTGATTAGAAGGGCAAAAACATCAATGACCATTAAAGGTTTCAGACAGAGAGAGCCAGGCGTTGGAGATGGTGACATTTCGTGCCCTGCCATTACCTTCTTCCTCTGTGATAGGGAGTGTGGATTTGAGCTGCTACATTAAGCTCAGAGTTGATAGTCTTAACTTAATAAGGCTGCATGATATCACTCAGTTTTTAGATGAGATGTGCATGCAGTGTGTGTGTCAGACTGTCTATCCCAAATGACAGCCACTACACAACTGATATACCGTCTGTTTGTGTATGTGGCTGAAAGAGACACACCGTTTCCTACATCATACGTGTGTATTTGGAGAATTAAGCTGTGTACACTAAAATGCGCCAAGGCTACAATCTGCAATCTCTGCGGTTGCCAGCAGCAGGATGAGAGAGTAAACACTCCCCACATGTCTGATTCATACAGACCTCTTGCCTTTATCATCTCTGCCAAGTCTAAACTTAGTTGCCATGACTACAGTGCCACTACACATTTAAGAGAAATTGAGACATGCTACATGTACACAGGAAAAAAAAATAACAAATCCTAATATGGCTTCATGCCTGCAGAGATAATTATATGGCACTAATTGGCTACACACATCTATAAATCCTGCATTAAGCAGCCGCCACTTAAGGTCTTATTGCATTATATGAAGCAGTGAAGGGAAATAGCTAAAGCTGAGTGAAGCTTCAGCACTTACACTGGGCTGCAGTCTGCTGCATGTCTGCCTCAGCATTATTTCAGTCTGTGTCTGTCCATTTTTATTATGACCATGAAGACGGGCACAGAAGAGCTCAGATAAAGATACTGATGGATGGATGGATGGATGGATAGATAGAAAATGATAGACAGACAGTTGAAAGACAGACAGACAGACAGACAGACAGGGAGAGAGAGAGAGAGAGAGTGAGAGAGTGTGTGGGTGAGAGAGATAGTTAGCTGCATACATGCATAGTGAGATGGATATATGGAAAGATTGATAACGTATAGATAGATAGATAGATAGATAGATAGATAGATAGATAGATAGATAGATAGATAGATAGATAGATAGATAGATAGACAGACAGACAGACAGACAAAAACACAGACAAATGACAGACATAGTTAAAAAGATAGAAACAAAGAGTGGAAGAGAGAGAGATAGACAGTTACACACAGACAGATTGACAGACAGTCACAGACAGATAGAAATGTTAAATTAACATTGGACTGTAGACAGACAGGCAAAGGACAGATGGAGAGAAAGACAGATGACTAGATATACAATGACACTCACACAGATGCACTACACTAACTGACAAACAGTTATTTAGCTAAGGAAAAAGAGAGAAAGACAGAAACTTACAAAAACACAGAACTGTTCTGTTCTAATGGAAACTGTGTACTATACCGAATTTGCATCTCTTATACCATTATTACTAAGATAGACAGACAGACAGACAAACAGACAGATAGATAAATAGACCGACAGACAGACAGGTGCTTGTGTGTGTGTATCAGGGGGATTGGGAAGGGGTGTGTCTGACTCCTCACCAGTGAACTTCTCCAGCTCAGCAAGTGTGTCCTGGTAAGTTTTGATGAGATGGCTGTAGCGAGTGATGACATCTCTCCTCAGGTTGTCCCAGTGTGGTGAGAGCTCACCCAGATTGTTCAGCTCCTGGATCCTGACCAACACAACACACACACCCCCCTTTTACTTTAGCTATATTAAATCAAGAAACATTCTTTTACTTACTGAGCGTATACTCATTTGCCAGAGTCAGCTTTATTGTCAATTCTGCAATATATACAGGACATACAGAGGATTGCAATTGCTTTTCTCTCAGTTTCTACGGTACAGCAACAAGAAAAAATACAACAACTTATATAATATATTAGCAAACTGGAATGTAAAAAGATCTTTATTGTGTGTGACAAAAACTCTTGTCCTTCACATGCTGAACACATGCGCTTTCAAATAAAGTCTCCTTCAAGTTACTTATATATAAATAAAAAATGTTAAAAAATTTTCTGAAGTAAAACACCTATAGCAATTCAGAATTTAACCATAAAAGCACCAATAAAGTTGGTGCTCACACTTTCTTAAGTTATTTGTCACATATACATTACTGCATAGACAAATTCTTTCTTCATATAACCCATCTTTGGAGGGTTGGGGTCAGAGCACAGGGTCAGCCATGATGCAGCATCCCTGGAGCAGGGGAGGAGTTAAGGGCCTTGCTCAAGGGCCCAACTGTGGCAACTTGGCAGTGATCAGCAACACAGAGCCTTTTAAACCCTTTGAGCTACCACCGCCTGAGCTCGGGATACTGTGTAAAGTGGTGCATGTGTTTGTTCTGGGTTTTCTCTTGGTTCTAAGTTTTCTTCCACAGCTCATAGGTCAACTGGCTACTCAAAACTGCCCCTAAGTGGGAGTACGTGAATATGTGAATGTGTGTGTGTGTGTTCTCGTCTCACACCCAGTATACCTGTAGACTATCCTGTTTGTATTTATAGGCTTATTGCTCAGCCCTTTCAGCCTTATTAGAGCAGCAGTGAGTGTGAAACCTCTGAGGAGACCAGCAGGAGGAACAGAAGAGCACGGATTCATGTTTACAAGAACCACTGAACAATTTAATGCGTGTTTCTCTACTTAAAGGAAAATTCCACCCTGATGTGATTCAGGTGCTAATGTGCTGGTTGATATTTTCATTTTTTTTTCTGTGAGAACTTCACGGTTGTCTGATGTTCTGATGTCACACAGGGATTTTGCTAGTGCAGGTTCTGGCGGTGGTGTTTACTAGGGGAAAAAATAAAAAGCTGATCGGTTAGAGCAGTGTGTAGAGATGAGGAGGTGAGAGAGATGGACAGACGAAAAGACTAAAGCTCTGCAGGAGTGTTTTCTTTAGCTAGAGATAAAGTGAGGGCTTAATCTTATTGGCTGCACAGGTAGTCTAACAGCATTGTGGGAAATGGGTAAAAATGTTTTTGGGTGAATTTTATTAAATTAAATATTGGATGGCATTTAGCATCATGTTCCTTATGAATATTAATTCAAAAGCTGTTCAGGATTAAAACGTACTCTCGCCGTGTCCCGAAAATTAAACAGGAAAAACTATTTTGAATAAAAGAAGTATTTTTTCTCTCCATACCCGTGAAAGTGCACACACCCGACAAAGCTTTATGTACTTTTTAATCAAATACCTTCTACAAAAATGAACCAAAACATAGTCCCTGGAGCTAATCCTCATTAATAGTCAGTATGCCACTGCCCAGGTGTATTGTGGGAGTGCCCAAGGGGCCTGAACAGCAGGGTTGAACTACAGTTAGATTTACATAGGTAATAGGGAGCTTATCTGGCTAACACAGGTGGTTCCGGCTTCTCTGCATTGTTTGAGAAAAAAGACCTTTAATACTGCGCATTAATAAAAAGCTCAAGCGTATTTAATTGTAGAAGAAATTTCCATCGAGAACAATGATTCATTTTCATGTAAATGTGGGCTCCAAGACTCCTCATGCCCTTAATACTTCCAGCAATGTGATTAGCATCTTCAAACGATATGAGCGCCACAAAACCTGCTGATTCCTCATGAGCGGAGAAGAAAAATCCTGCAGTATCTACTGAAGAACAAAAGAGAGTTCTGTTTGCATGGCAATTTAGACATAAATAAAATTGGAAGCGAGAGACTGAATTATAGCAGGCTTTGAGATGTTACAGAGTCGATAAGCCAGGCGTAACGTACAGACCCAAGGCTGCTTTCACAGACTTTCTTTTAGCTCTATGGCGAAAGCATCCTGCCCCACATTATTGATGGTTATCTACCCAGGCTCTTGTGTTTTCTGTTCACAGTCTGGCCTATGGCACTCTGTTAAATAAATTACAGTGATTCAATGAAAGCAGCCCTCTCGTGCGCACACTCTTAAGGGTCATTAAAGGGTGGTCAGCGCTGGAACCACATTATTTGTTAGCTGAGTGGACAGCTCCGGAGAAGACGGCACGCCCGGGCCTTTAGGAAACATGAGATAGCATGAATCCATCATTTCCTCAGTTGGGCATAATCCAAAGCAAGGCTGTGAACTTTGGTTGTCGCAAAGACTGCAAATACACATGCGATGATAAAAGCAGGCCATTAACAGTGAGGCGGTTTGCCAAGCAGTTAAGACATATTATAGAAATCACTTTTCTTCTTTACTCCGGGTAATAGCGTACAACAGATATGGAGCTAAAGCTTTGGATAAGGAATGTTTTCAAAAAGTCTGCTTGGATACTTTATGATGAAGAAAAAGGTATAGACGGAGCTCAGGTTTGGAGTCAATTAATAATACATGATGAAGAAATGAGTTAGATCGTTGCATGCTCGTATTTAGAGTTTTCTTACATAGCTCTGTGTCTTTATGTTGCCCCAGGGTCCTAGAGAAACCCTGGTTCATGTCACTATGTACTGTATCAGCTATATATGGATGAAATGACAATAAAAGCTTCTTGATTCAACGATATTATATTCAAATTGTATGATTATTACTGTTTTGGATGCGATCCAGATGGCTGAACTGCATTGTGGGTAATGTAGGAAACGTGAAATTCTAAAGTAGGTCTGTAAACTGACTTAAAAGTCTGAAAACTGAGGTGAGAAAAGACAGAGAGAAAAAAGACGAGATAGGATCTAAGACGCTAAAGAATGGAAAGGAGGAAAGGCATGAGAAAAGGAAAAGCAGGATATGAGTGAAGGAGAGAAGAGCACAGATTAAAGCGTAGTGGACGAGGCGTGATAAACACTCTAATCTGAATCGTGCTGCATCACTGTGACCAGGCTACAGAGGAAGCCTGTCATGTCGTGGCCTTTATTTCATGGTGCATTATGGGAGCTGTTGGCTTTAATCACTGGTGCCTGGGGGTCAACAGCAGCACTGCGATGGGAATCACAATTAACGCAAGAGCCTCAGCTGCACCACTCATGCAATACTTTTCTTTTTTCTTTTTTTTTAGGGGAGAGCAAAAGCCTAGCTGCAAAAAGCCAACATGGTTCAATCTGACATATACAAGTAGCTTTATTTAAATCTAACCTTTAATATAGACAGACAGCAAAAAGAGAGAGAGAGAGAGAGAGAGAGAGAGAGAGAGAGAGAGAGAGAGAGAGAGAGAGAGACAGGTGGACCAACAGTAAGATGGGGAGAGAGAGACAGACAGACAGACCAACAGTTGGGGAGAGAGAGTGAGAGAGGGAAACCAACAGTAAGACGGGGAGAGGGGGTGAGAGTGAGGGGAGAGAGAGAGAGAGAGAGAGAGAGAGAGAGAGAGAGACGAGAGGGGAGAGAGAGAGACGGGGGGGAGAGAGAGAGAGACAGACAGATCAGCAGTAAGATGCTGAAGGGCGGCAGGGACTTTGAGAGAGAAAGAGGGAGTGTGAAAGCGAGACACAAGAGAGAGAAAGGGGGCAGACACATAGGGGTGTGTGTGTGTGTGTGTGAAAGAAAAAAAGGACAGGGAGATTGAGAGAGAGAGAAATGAGAGAGAGAGAGAGAGAGAGAGAGAGAGAGAGAGAGAGAGAGAGAGAGAGAGAGCGAGAGAGAGAAAGAGAGAGAGAGCGAGAGAGAGAGAGAGAGAGAGAGAAAATGAGCAAGAGAGAGTGAGCGGGGGAGAGAGAGAGAGAGAGAGGGGAGAGAGAGAGAGAGAGAGAGAGAGAGAGAGGGGAGAGCACGTATGTGTGTGTGAGAGAGAGACAGACAGACAGACAAGGATTGGGGGGAGAAAGAGAGAGACAGAGACAGACAGACAGAAAGATTGAGAGAGAGAGAGAAAGTGTGTGTGTGTGTGTGTGTGTGTGTGTGTGTGTGTGTGGGGGGGGGGGTGAGTGTGTGTGAGAGAGAGAGAGAGAGAGAGAGAGAGAGAGAGTGTGTGTGTGTGTGAGTGTGAGTGTGAGTGTGAGAGAGAGAGAGCGCGAGCGAGAAAGCAAATGCATTGAAATTGTCCTTTGCGAGCTGGAGGTTGTTTTAAAGCGCTTTATATAATAACTATCTTCCCTAATGGAACTCAAGCTCTGTTCCATCATGCTCTGTTGTCATGCTGCAGAATTACTGCACTAATAGTGTGTTAGCTCAGATAGTGTGCTGTGATTATTACCCACTGAAACACTATCAAAGACAGTGAAGGCTTTCACATCACTTCTTCATTAATCGATTTCAATTGGTTTTTTTTGCTTTTTTTTCCCAAAGGCGACATCGGGAACAAGACACGACTATAATGAAACCATTAGCTTTGAAAAAAAAGGAGAGAATAATCTTATAACACACAGACACACACGCAGGAGAGATTAGAGCATGTGGGTGGATGTGGCGCGTCGCTGTCGACATCAACAAAAGCGTAGACATGGAGTGCTAGCATTGTGGTATACACGCTGATACACACTGCAGGAGGAGTGGAAGGAAAAATTGTGAAAAAAGGGAGATGAAGAATAAGCCAGAACATCCCAAAACAGCCTGAACTAACAAACAATCTATTAATGTTCGTCTTCTGAAAGGCTGCCTCACCACCTCATCATCACACGATGAGTTAAGATTCCAAAAAAAGGAGCAATAAACAAATGTGGGTGTTGCTGAAGGCTTAAGAACATTGTGCCCTTCTGATTAGTGATGGCTGGGAATCAGAATACGCATCAAGCTCAGCAGAGGAAGTTAAAATATATCACAAAACCATTACTACTATAAATGCTGTTACTATTTTAGACCGAAGAGACAGATGGATTGTTCCAAGTGAGATTTACATTTACATTTCTGGCATTTGGCGACATACAAAAGTGCTTTAGTTCTCAGTCAATTAATACATTAACACTGGTTCAATAGGACACAAACTTGGGATACCATTAGCCTAAAACATTGTTGTTGTTTTGTTTTTTTATTTTTTATTTTAAAAGCAACATAATACATAAACAGGGAAAAATAAGAGCTAGTTTAAGTACTTTAGGAAGAGTCTTCAGTTGCCGTTTGAAAAACGGTCAGAGACTCGGCCGTACGGACACCTAGGGGAAGTTCGTTCCACCACCTCGGTGCCAGAACAGAGAAGAGTCTAGATGTATACCTACCTTTTTCCCTGAGAGGTGGTGGGACCAGTCGAGCAGTGCTAGCAGATCTGAGGGAGCGATGTGCAGTGCGAGGAGTGACGAGAGCTTTGAGGTAAGATGGCGCTGATACATTCTTGGCTTTGTAGGCAAGCATTAGTGTTTTGAATCTGATGCATGCAGCTACCGGAAGCCAGTGGAGGGAACGCAGCAGTGGGGTGGTGTGGGAGAACTTAGGCAGGTTGAAAACAAGTCGTGCAGCTGCATTTTGGATCATTTGCAGTGGGCGGATTGCATTCAGAGGTAGACCTGCCAGAAGAGAGTTGCAGTAGTCCAATCTCGAAATGACCAGAGACTGAACAAGCACCTGAGTAGCCTATGTGGATAGAAATGGCCGAATCCTTCTGATGTTGTACAGAAGAAACCGACATGAGCATGTCACATGGGAGGAAAAGGACAGTTGATTGTCCATGGTTACCCCAAGGTTGCGAGCAGTGGCTGAAGGGGAAATCATGGAGTTGTTCAGAGACATCGCAAGGTCTTGGGCTGGGGATGGATCACTTGGGATGACCAGCAGCTCAGTTTTGCTGGGATTGAGTTTCAGCTGATGAGCCGTCATCCAAGATGAAATGTCCACCAGACACGCTGAGATCCGAGCAGAAGCCGTGGTATCTGAGGGAGAGAAGGAGAAGATAAGTTGCGTGTCATCGGCATAGCAGTGGTATGAAAATCCATGTGAGAATATAACTTTGCCAAGAGAGTGAGTATAGAGGGAGAAAAGGAGAGGACCAAGTACTGAGCCTTGTGGGACACCGGTAGAGAGTCTGCGTGGAGCAGATGTCAGTCCCTTCCATGTTACCTGATATGAGTGACCATCCAGGTAGGAAGCAAACCATTCCCATGCTGTTCCACAAATTCCAAGACTCCTGAGGGTGGACAAGAGAGTCTTATGGTTTACTGTGTCAAATGCTGCAGACAGGTCGAGGAGGATGAGGACCGATGACAGTTTGGCTGATCTAGCCGCATGTAGTTTCTCAGTGACTGCCAAAAGGGCAGTCTCTGTGGAATGTGCTGCTTTGAAGCCAGACTGGTTGGGGTAATGGAGATTATTCTGCATGAGATAGTCAGACAGCTGATTACAAACAACACGTTCGAGAATTTTTGAAAGAAATGCGAGGAGTGATACCGGTCTGTAGTTGCTGATGTCTGAAGGATCCGGAGCAGGTTTCTTCAGGATGACATATATCATATTTCTTCGGGATGACCCTGGCTTTCTTAAAGACAGTTGGAACATGACCAGATGTTAAGGATCCATTGATGACTGTGGTGATGAAGGGTAGGAGGTCAGGTAAGATGGTCTGGAGCATAGGAAGGGATTGGATCCAGAGGGCAGGTGGTAGGATTGCAGGACCGAATAATTTGCAAAACCTCTTCTGCTGCTACAGTTGAGAGCTGCGTCAGTGAAAGAGTAGCAGAGTGCTGACTGTGTGATGTAGATGAAGTTGGGGGAGAAGTGAGTATCTGTTGAAAGACGAGGAGAATGAATTCAGAAGAGCCAGAAGGCCATAAGAGTGAAGCTTGTCAGATGGGAGGTTGAAATCTCCAAGAACCATCAGAGGGGTCAGAAGGGACGACACTGAGGAGTGTGTCCATTTCTTCCAAGAAGTCTCCTAGGGGACCAGGGGGGTGGTAGATGACAATGATGAAGAGGTTGATTGGAGAGGTAACTGAAACTGCATGGAATTCAAAAGAAGAAATGGTTAGATGAGACAAGGGGAGAGGTGAGGAACACCATCTCCATGACAACTGCAGACCTGTACCACCACCCCTGCCTGATTCTCATGGTGAGTGAGAGAAAATATAGGCAGAGGATAGAGCAGCTGGTGTAGTAGTGTTCTGTGGTGATATCCAGGTCTCAGTTAGTGCCAGAAAATCAAAGGAATAGTGGGAGGCTAAAGCTGAGATGAAATCAGCCTTCCTTAGAGCAGATTGGCAGTTCCAGAACCCACCTACCACCACTGTTTGAGACTGAGACAACAGGGGAGGGTAGATGAGGTTGCTGAAAACATGACCTCTGCTTCGTGGATGAAAATGCCTGCGTCTGTAAGAGGTAACAACAGAAATAGGTTTGAGGCACATGTCTGTGGTCTTGTCAAAGTGAGGTTAAGTATGAAAAGTGAGATTAAGGACATAAGAGAACAGGAAAAAGATGTGACCATATACTTACTATTTAAGTAATTAACAGGTCTTGACAAGGAACTCTGGAGAACCTTCAATATAAATTAGTTGGCCCTGCCCACAATTCACACCTTAAGGGATACCGAAACTATTCTTGATTAATCACCCAAGACAGCTAAGAAGCAAGGATCAACACTATAGGATCAACAAGCTATACAATAACAGTTCAAATAACAACTCTAGATTTAAGACTGTGTAAGAAGCCAGAAGTGAACCTGTAGGGGAGTATGAAATCCTACATGTTACATTCGAGCGTCTGGCATGATTCTACCAATCATCCCTCAATAAACAAGCAAGACCTGCATCAAGACTGCAAATGAACTCTAACAGGGTTTTAGCTTCTTTGACCTTAGTACTGTGGCTGAGAAGTGCAAAACAAAATAACAAATCCAAGAAAAAAAAATCCAAAAAACAAAATAACAAATCTGGGAACAAAATAGCAATTCCGAAAACAAAACAAAAGAAAAAACAAATCCCAAAACAAAATATCATTAATTCATTCATTATCTTCCGCTTATCCGGAGCTGGGTTGTGGGGGCAGCAGTCTAAGCAGAGATGCCCAGACTTTCCTCTCCCTAGACACTTCCTCTAGCTCTTCCGGGGAGATTCCGAGGCGTTCCCAGGTCAGCCGAGAGATATAGTCCCTCATAGCCAACTCAACTGGCCCCTTTTCGATGTGGAGGAGCAGTGGCTCTACTCCGAGCTCCTCCCGGGTGACAGAGCTCCTTGTACTATCTCTAAGGGAGCGCCACGCCACCCTACAGAGGAAACTCATTTCGGCCACATGTATCCGGGATATTGTATATTGCATAGTAGGAACTATGAGTAGGAACGTAGATTGACTGGTAAATCGAGAGCTTCGCCTTTCGGCCCAGCTCCTTCTTCACCACAACAGACAGGTACATTGACCACATTACTGCTGCCACTGCATCGATCCATCTGTCAATCTCATGCTCCAACCTTCCCTCACTCGTACCCCGAGTTACTTAAACTCCACCACTTGAGGGAGGAACTCCCTTCCAACCTGGAAGGGACAAGAAGACACCTTTTTCCGGTCGAGAACCATGGCCTCAGATTTAGAGGTGCTGATTCTCATTCCAGCCCCAGTGCATGCTGTAGGTCCTGGCTCGAAGGAGCCAACAGGACAACATCATCTGCAAAAAGCAGAGATGAAATCCTGTGGTCCCCAAACTGGACTCCCTCGAGCCCCTGGCTGAACCGAGAAATTCTGTCCATAAAAGTAATGAACAGAACATGTGACAAAGGACAGCCCTGCCAGAGTCCAACATGCACTGGGAACAGGTCTGACTTACAGCCGGCAATGCAAACCAAGCTCCTGCTCTGGTCATACAGAGACCAAACAACCCTTAACAGAGGGCCATGGACCCCATACTCCCAGAGAACCTCCCACAGAACGCCACGAGGGACACAGTCGAATGCCTTCTCCAAGTACACAACACATGTAGACTGGTTGGGCAAACTCCCACGAACCCTCATGTACCCTGTGGAGGGTATAGAGTTGGTCCAGTGTTCCATGACTAGGATGAAAACCGCATTGTTCTTCCTGAATCTGAGGTTCAACTAATGGTTGGACTCTCCTCTCCAGTACCCTGGAATAGACTTTCCCTGGGAGGCTGAGGAGTGTGATCCCCCTATAGTTGGAACACACCCTCCAGTCCCCTTTCTTAAAAAGAGGGACCAGCACCCCGGTTGCCCAGTCCAGAGGCACTGTCCCTGACCGCCATGCTATGTTGCAGAGACGTGTCAGCCAAGACAGCCCCACAACATCCAGAGACTTAAGGTATTGAACTACCTCAGTGACTTCAGCTTGGGTGACGGATGAATCTACCTCTGAGTCCTCAACCTCTGCTTCCTCAATGGGACGCATGTCAGTGGGATTGAGGAGTGAGGTGATCCTCGAAGTATTCCTTCCACTGTCCTACAATATCCCCAGTCAAGGTCAGCAACTCTCCACCTCAACTGTAAACAGTCTTGGCAGAGAACTGCTTGCCACTTCTGAGGCACCAAATGGTCTGCAAGAATTTCCCAGAGGTCGACCGATAGTCCTTCTCCATGGCCTCACCAAACTCCTCCCAGACCCAAGTTTTTTGCTTCCACAACCACCCGGGTTGCATCTCACTTGGCCTGCCAGTACGCATCAGCTGCCTTTGGAGTCCTATCGAGCCTGGAGCCTCGTTATTCGGCTTGACAGCATCCGTTACTTCCGGTGTCCACCACTGGGTTCGGGGATTGCCACCACAACAGGCACCAGAGACCTTACAGCCACAGCTCAGGATGGCTGCGTCAACAATGGAGGAGGAGAACATGGTCCACTCAGACTCAATGTCCCCAACCTCCCTCGGGATTTAGTTGAATCTCTTCCAGAGGTGGGAGTTGAAGACACCCCCCCCCAACAGAGGGTTCAGCAAGACATTCCCAACAGGCCCTCACAATACGTTTGGGTCTGCCAAGTCTGTCCGGCATCCTCCTCTGTAAGCGGATCCAAGTTGGTGATCGTTTGACAGCTCAGCTCAGCTCTTCACCTGAGTGTCCAAGACATGTAGCCGAAGATCAGATGACAAGACCACAAGGTCAATCATCGACCTCCGACCTAGGATGTCCTGGTACCACATGTACTGATGGGCACCCTTATGCTTGAACATGGTGTTCCTTATGGGCGTTCCTCCCAATCACGCCCCTCCAGGTATCAATGTCATTGCCCACATGGGTGTTGAAGTCCCCCAGTACAACTATGGAGTCTCCAGTCTGAGCACCTTGCAGTACCCCGCGCGGGTCTCAAAGAAGGTCGGGTACTCCACACAGCTGTTCGGCCCATAAGCTGAAAAAACAGTGAGACACCTATCTACCTACTGAAGGGAAACAACCCTCTCGTTTACCAGGGAAAACTCCAACAAATGGTGGCTGGGCTGGGGGGCTATAAGCAAGCTGACCCCAGCCCGCCGCCTCTCACCATGGGGCACTCCAGTGACACTCCAGTAGAAGAGGGTCCAACCTCTCTCAAAGAGTTGGGTTCCAGAGCCCAGACTGTGCGTGGAGGCGAGCCCGACTATCTCTACCCGGTAATGCTCAACCCCCCTCACCAACTCAGGCTCCATCCCCCCACAGTGAGGTGACATTGGTTTGGGTAGCAGTCATGGGCCTCGACAACCCAAACCCTGGTCAAAGAATCTGGCTCTTGGAAAAACAAAATAACAAATCTAAAAACAAAATAACAAAACTGAAAAAAAAAAAAAATCCGAAAACAAAATAACAAATCTGGGAACAAAAAAAACAAAATAAAAAAAATAAAAAAATTCCAGGAATAAAATTACAAAACTGAAAACAAAATAACAAAACTGAAAACATTTTCCAGTTTGTCTAAATTTTTATTTTGTTTTTGGATTTATTATTGTGTTTTCTGATTTGCCTAGGAATTTAATTCGTTTTGGAGGCAAGTTCTTAAGATGAAAATTTGTACTGTGAAATAATGCAAATGCAGATAATCCGTTCCAGCCACCCAAGAATATTACCAGTATTATTAATACGAAGCATATGTAAAGTGTATAGTTGCCTACAAAGAACCGACCCAAGCCAAGCATTCCATGTCAAGGGTCTTCACAGGAAGTCGTGCCACCAAGCTTGGGCTAAAAATAGAACAGACCACCCACACCACCAATCTGCCAACGAAAAACACCTGAAGAATCACCTAGCTTTTGTATACATGCCGAAGGAAACGCTGGTATCGTGGGTTGACTCTTTCCAAACAGCTTTCACTGATTGAAAAAAGAAAAATCGTAAAATATGTAAACTTACTTCAGTTGGCTTCGCTTGGCTTTCCACTGACGCTAACAAGTTTTGAACGGTTCCCGGACGTATGCGCAACTTAGCCAGCATTCGGTTCAGTTCGTTCGTATACCAAAAATGCTTCATATGCCGATGCAAATTTCTAGCAAAATTTCAATTCTTAAGGTGGAAATTCGTAAGGGAGGGCATTCGCATACTGAGGTTCCACTGTACATACAATAGCCTATTACTACATACTATACAATTACTACGTACTATACAATTACTACAATAGGCTTTGTTGTAATAACACACCAGTGTTACACATTTAAACAGAATTTTATAAACATTTCGGATTAAATCATCCAATCAAACTCAACAAGAATTGTAGTGATTTGGTATATAATGTGACCTGCATAATCTCATGAATTGATAGAAAGAAAGAAAGAAAGAAAGAAAGAAAGAAAGAAAGAAAGAAAGAAAGAAAGAAAGAAATCAAATAAATAAATAAAGAAAGAAAGAAAGAAAGAAAATAACTAAAATAAAAAAATATTTTTAAAAAATTATAAAAGTAATTAATTCATTGTCTACCGCTTATCCGATCTACACTCGGGTCACGGGGAGCCTGTGCCTATCTCAGGCGTCATTGGGCATCAAGGCAGGATACACCCTGGACGGAGTGCCAACCCATCGCAGGGTACACACACACAATGGACAATTTAGAGATGCCAATCAACCTACAATGAATGTCTTTGGACTGGGGGAGGAAACCAGAGTACCCGGAGAAAACCCCCGAGGCACAGGGAGAACATGCAAACTCCACACACACATGGCGGAGGCGGGAATTGAACCCCCAACCCTGGAGGTGTGAGGCGAACGTGCTAACCACTAAGCCACCGTGCCCCCTTATAAAAATAATAAATAATAAAAACATTTTTAAAATATTTAATAATTAAAAAAAAAAAAATTATTCGATTTTGTTTAATCACACTGGATTCTTACTTAAGCAAGAATTATCTGTAAGTAAAGATGCAAGATTTTGAAGCTTTTAATTTTTTTTTTTTCTTATTTACAAATAATCTGACGAGTAAGTCGATAGATTCTGATGTATAATATATAAACAATGCATTAAGGTTAGGCAAAAGTTTAAGTTGCTGAGAAAACTCTTTATAGACACAGTATGGTCCTCTGAGGATCCTGTGGGCGGAGCCACTCTTACCTTTAAGTGCACCTTTAACTATAATCTCTGATTGATTTTTTTCCCCCTGATATCAGTGAAAACATTTCATATCAGTTTGCTTCCACTGCTTAAACCTGACCTTTCGTACAAACTGCTTCACTTTAGATTCAGTCAAGCTTAAGCTTACAACACAGTCGTTGCCTTTCAAAGAATTAAATCTGCTACAAATGAGTGAGTATTGGAGGATCTCTGAAAAGTCACAGATATTCAGCAGGATCGAACAAAAGCTGTAGAAGATGCGTTAAAGGGTGGAATCTGAGAAAGAAGCGCTAATTGGGGATTCGGGACACAAGAGACAGGCTGGAGAGAGAGAGAGAAGACTAATAAGCACATGGGAATTGTTGCCTAGCAAAGGGTCAGCCATGGGAGATGTGGTGCAGGAATGTGTGTGTATGTGTATGTGTGTGTGTGTGATCCAGTATTTAAAGTGCATGCTTCACAGTCAATACCGATTAGTCTTAACAGAATCGTGTGTGTGCGTGTGTGTGTGTGTGTGTGTTCTTTCCATACATAAACCTTATAAAAATTTTCCTAAACTTGACTCAGGATAAAAAGAGAAAAACTACCATCTTATACACCATCTAAAATGACCATCCGGCTCAGATCAGGGGCTCCACCCAACCAGAAGCACTTATCTATCTAGATAAAAGGACATTAAGCAGAATTCACAGAATGTACAATTCTTGTCGTTCTTGATCCATCCCTATTAGTGCTAGTGTTTCTGCTGCCTACCTGACCACTGAAAAATTGCCTGGGGCAACTCTTACGATTTAAGAATTCATTATAACACAGCCCAGGATGGAGGGCAGGCTTACGGTAAGAGAAAAAAAAAGTTGAACTGAAACAGAAAAAAAATTGTTTTCGCCTCGCCTATTGAACTGTAGAGAGAATTCAAGCATGGAACTGTCACGCTGTCATGATGTGCACAGTTACAGCAACGTCTCCACATCTCTCCTATCATACAACAGCTACTGAGTAACGATGAAAACTTGTGCTTCTTCCGAGACTTGTGAAGACAAGCAACTGCAGCTTTTTAAACATGTGGCATCACAGGGCAACGTAACACACACGGAGGAAAGCGCTATCCGCCCTCTTCCGCATACATGAGCTCAGAAATACACGCGGCAGGCTTAGTGTCACTGTGACTGACAGGAGAGAGAGAGAGAGAGAGAGAGAGAGAGAGACAGACAAACAGACAGACAGCAAGGGAGGGAGAGAAGGACATAAAAAAGAGAGCAAGAGAGAGAGAGAGAGGCATACATAGACAAAGAGAGTAAGGAAGAGAGAGAGAGAGAGAGAGAGAGAGAGAGAGAGAGAGAGAGAGAGAGAGAGAAATACACACAGCAGGCTTAGTGTCACTGTGACTGACAGGGGAGAGAGAGAGAGAGAGATAGACAGCAAGCAAAGGAGAGGAAGACAAAGAGAGCAAGAGAGAGAGAGGCAGACATAGACAAAGAGAGTAAGGAGAGAGAGAGAGAGAGAGAGAGAGAGAGAGAGAGAGAGAGAGAGAGAGACAGACAAACAGCAAGGGAGGGAGAGAAGGACATAAAAAAGAGAGCAAGAGAGAGAGAGGCAGACAGACAAAGAGAGTAAGGAAGAGAGAGAGAGAGAGAGAGAGAGAGAGAGAGACAGAGACAGAGAGAGAGAGACAGATAGACAAACAGACAGACAGCAAGGGAGGGAGGGAGGGACATAAAAAAGAGAGCGAGAGAGAGAGAGAGGCAGACAGACAAAGAGAGTAAGGAAGAGAGAGAGAGAGAGAGAGAGAGAGAGAGACAGAGAGAGAGAGAGAGAGAGAGAGAGAGAGAGAGAGAGAGAGAGAGAGAGAGAGAGAGACAAGCAGACAGACAGCAAAAGAGGGAGAGAAGGACATTAAAAAGAGAGAAGAGAGAGAGAAAGACAGACAAGGACTGCAAGGGAGAGAGAGAGACAGACAAACATAGCAAGGGAAGGAGAGAAAGACAAAAAAGAGAGCAAGAGAGAGAGACAGACATAGACAAAGAGAGCACGAAAGAGAGAGAGAGAGAGAGAGAGAGAGAGAGAGAGAGAGACAGACAGACAGACAGACAGACAGACAAGGACAGCAAGGGAGAGAGAGAGAGTCAGACAAACAAAGAGAGCAACTTTTCTCCCTTTTCTCTCTGTCCACTCACATTTTGCCCAGCATATTTCTTTTTTCATGTTTTGACAAGTCAGAGAGAATATTTATTAAGTTGCTGCTCAGTGGCTAAATTGATGCAGCTGAAATTCTGTATTGATTGGGGGCACAGGAATGTGGCTACTCATGATAAATCATATATGGAGATGATGATATAAAGGTGCAGCTTGCAAAGTCCGAAAAAGCTTCTAAACCTATAATATTTCAAAGACTGGTACGTGCAAAAAAAAAAAGAAAGAAAAAAAGCAGGATTTGGATCTGTGCTTTTCTGTTTGAAAATGTTCAGGCGTGGAAAAGTAGCTCCAACCCTAGTCTAATTAATAAATGATTGGTCGAGAGCTGCACTTTTTCATTAGAAGGCAACTCACAAGTTGTGCGAGAGAGAATCGGGGAATGAAGGATGGAAGATGGAGGATGTCTGTCTTCAGAAAGCACACAATCAAAAGCTCACTCAACATGTGGCCTTGTTTAAGTGAATTCTGTCCTGGAGTCTAATTTTCCGTCTCTTTGTAACGGGTTCTGCTTTCATGCTTGTTGCTGAATGACGAAACCTGACCGTTTATTTCTGGTTTTTGCCCGGCTCTGCTCTGATTTTCGGTTGAAGATGTCATGGAGCCGAGTGCACATGCTCTTCTCAAACAATATAAGTGTAAAGCAGGTAGGAGAGAGAGAGAGAGAGAGAGAGAGAGAGAGAGAGAGAGAGAGAGAAAGGAAAGGTTGTTGGAGGCTCTGGGTGTCTGGCGGACAGACGTGCTCTTTGAAGTGTTAAACAGGCTTGAATAATTTAGTGTGGGCTAAGTATAGCTCTTAAACATCCATTTCCATCCACCAAGCAGCCTCCCTGCAGGAAACGCAGGCCACATCACTCTGTCAATGCCTCATTTATTTCCTCTCATCCTCTTCCTCTCTTTTCTTTTTTTCCCCCCTCTCTAGATCTTCGGTACACTCTCTGCCGTTTCCTCTACTTCTGTCTATCTGTCTGCACGGTTCCTCAGGTCTGGTGGATATCTGTACACACTAGGCGTATTCTCCAGTGCACTAGCCGGACGATGACGTACCTGTTTCTGTCCTCTTGAATGAAGAGTCTGAGGAGCTGAATAGGGATGCTGAAGGACAAAGTGCACTCAGCCATCTGCTCCCTCACCAGCATCCACTTGCTGTCTGTGGTCTGAAACCTGTACACTTTACACACCGGGTTCTTAAACACTGCAACAGAGAAACGAGAGGATTTAGAAGATGGTTGCAAATATTTCAGATTTTAAGGACAGTGTGTGGGGTCAATATGGGGCAATCTTTTTCTTCAAAAATCAGTGAAAGAATTCATTCTTGCTAAGAATTCACACTTAAGACTTTAAAATAAAACACACACACACACACACACATGCACGTTACATCTTTATACATTTAGAGTGAACATGTTTTTGTTTTTTCTTTTTCTCACTACAGCTTTAATTTTAACTGCACATAAGCCCCAAAAGCTGCAGTCAGACATCAGTATGAACCACTGCACTGCTCCCTAAACCGTGTCACTGGAGCCGCAATCCAGCTCGGAATAAAACCCACGAACAGGTGTGAGGTGTGAGTGGGAGATGAACGGACAGAGTGATGACCGGGGTGAAATTTGAGGAGAGAGAAGTCTCTCATGCGCTAACACATTTGTCAGAGTGGAGGATTAACCAGTGACCTCGCCATCCTCTCGGTGGACTAATCCCACAACCAGTCAGATAGGAGCACCAGTGCTGCAATACCGTGTGTGTGTGTGTGTGTGTGTGTGTGTGTGTGTGTGTGTGTGTGGTAGGAAGGGATAATGAATAATGTGTGTGTTGCTAAATTGTGTTAGTCGATCACAGGCAGGCAGCGGGGAGCTCAGTGTTTTGATGGGAGCAGCTGGGTGCCTGAAACACACACCCTCCTGATGGTGGTTAATTGCCCTACCCCGACGCCACCACAATGACACACTGACAGCAACGGATGTAGCAATATACGCGCATACTTTCACATTAACACACAGAAACCGAAGTAAACACACTCACCCTGCTCACAGTCTGCAGGTATTACTCCGTCCAACAGAGCCGGCTTCTCTCTATTTCTTTCTCCTATCCCTTTCAGCAGCTGCATGTCTCTCTGAATTCTTCTAGGATACAACGGTCTCTTTTTTTATTTTTTCCGTTTAACTGACCACAGAAGCGGCTATTTTCTCTGTCTCAGTCCCACTCATTTTATTCCTTCTCTGCTCTTTAAAAATTCACCCTTCATTTGCTTCTTATACTTAAAGCCGAGCCCGGCTATGGTTCTTCCTCTGATTTTGAGTTAATGAGTGCTGACAGTGGAGATCTTTCCTGCGTGATGTTTAGTCGATAGTGCGAAGGCGGCAAAGCGCTTAGAAGCGTTTTCGAAAAAATATCTTCAACCGACGCAGAGCAAAGTCTACATTTAATATCTGGATGTTCCACATGAATAGTCCCAACAAGCTTGATTAAAACAAAATACACCCAGTGGTGCATGAGTACTGCCGACTAAATAAACAGGCAGATTTACGAGTTTAGCCGCTGATTTAATTTACCATTTCCAAGCTGTGCAAAAACTGTGCAGAAACTGAATGCAAAGAGAGAGTGTGTTAGGGGAAAAAACAAAAAAACAAAAAAAAAAACAGAAAACCTAAAAATGACTCTCTGGAGGGATATAACACCATGTAGTGGCGTTTTTAGGATCTTATTTAGTCTCTGATACACCAGTTTCTTCTCCTCGCTTCGTGATCAAGCTCTTCGTTAGGTGTGTGTGTGGGGGGGGGGGGGGGGGGGGGTTTGGGGGGGGTTTTGGAGAAAAAATTCAGTAAGTTTCCCCCATTTCCAAAAACCAAAACCCCAAACCAAAAAAAAAACCCCATAACCACCCACCAACACACACACACACACACACACACACATACAACACATACATACAACACAACACACACAAAAGGATGACAGCAGAGCTGAGAGAGCAGCTGGGCCAATAGGAGTGTGCAATATGGCGATTTATAATTAAGCCTTAAAAAAATTAATGAAATAAAATAAAATAAAATAAAATAAAATAAAATAAAATAAAATAAAATAAAAAAAAAAACATAAGGGGATACAATTTTAAATCAACACAGTTTATTAATTATTTAAATAAACAAAAAAAAATTATAAAAATAAATACATATTTTAATATTCTACAAATTTCCCCTTCATGCAAATTTAGTTGAATGGAAGCGAACAGTGACATACCTGCATTCATCAGTGGCCCATTATCCTTGTCGTTCGTGGTCCCGTGAGGCTCACACACCAGAGTGCACTGTGGGTAAAAACAGCAATTACTCTTAGAACACTAAGCTGAAATCTCAACACTGAATCCCACTCGAAAGCAATCTCCAATCTTCTATGGGTAGCAGTCGAGTGGATGACAAGAACACGCATTCAATTAAGTTTACACAGCCTCTTGAGCGCACTGTAAACACAACATGTCATTCTGTCACAGGCTTGGAGTGACGCTGGAATAAGTCACACGCACACACACAAACATTTTCAGCACAAAATAATCAGCTGCTGTTTAATAAAATGTTAGATGCATATATGATTTTCAGGGATGTTTCAGATGTAAGGGCTGCTGTGATTATTATCGTTTTCTTTCCTTGTAGATCCTCTACAGATGTCTTTTCAGACAGAGGACTGTTGACAGGAGGCCATGTCGCATTCTTTCTCACACTCTCAGAAAGAAATTAAGCTGCTCTCGCACTGAGATCAACCTCTACTCGTGTTCTGCCTGTGGGCCATTTGAGCTCCCGCTCTTCAACCACAGTCACTGTGCATAACAGCTTCCTATCTGCTTTTTGGATTTTGAGAGCTGATTTTTTCTCCCTCATCATGTTGCACGCTGACCTCGGATTGGCTAGAGAAAACACACAGCCATCTCTCACTGGCTCATCGGTTCAAAATAAAACTTTACGACCACTGATCCTTAAAGAGATGCACTGAGTGTGTGTGTGTGTGTGTGCGACAGACAGACAGACAAAGAGAGCAAGGGAGAGACAGACAGACAAAGAGAGCAAAGGAGAGACAGAGAAAGAGAGAAAGAGAGAACGAGACAGACAGGACAAGGAGCACAAAAGAGAGTTAGACAGACAGACAGAGACAAAGTGAG